>CAUYQV010020783.1:0-10252 GCA_963574575.1 Galagoides demidoff | reverse complement strand
CAACAACAATAAACAACATGCTATGTAACAAATGTATCATAAAAATAGAGAAACCCAAACTTGTCTTGTACTAAAAGCGATGATGGAAGTTTCTCTTCAAGTCCCTAGCCCACCCTGAGATGGGATCACTTGTTCTTTTCTTGCTAAAGCATTTGAGTTCTCTGTGGATTCTGGTTATTAAACCTTTGTTGGAGACATAACCTGCAAATATCTTCTCCCATTCTGAGGGCTGTCTGCTTTCTTTACTTACTGTGTTCTTGGCTGTGCCAAAGCCTTTTAGTTTGATCAGGTCCCAGTAGTGTATTTTTTGATGCTGCTTCAATTGCCTAGTGTGGGGTGGGGGTGGGGGGGTCCTTCTCAAAAAATATTCTTGCAGGCCAATTTCTTCAAGAGTTTTCCCTGAACTTTCTTCTGGTATTTTTATAGTTTCATGTCTTAAGTTTAAATCTTTAATCCAGTGAGAGTCTATTTTTGTTAGTGGTGAAAGGTGTGGGTCCAGTTTCAGTCTTCTACAGGTTGCCAGCCAATTCACCCAGCACCATTTGTTAAATAGGGAATCTTTTCCCCACTCAATGTTTGTAATTGGCTTATCAAAGATCAAATAATGATAAGTAGCTGGGTTCATCTCTTGGTTCTCTATTCTGTTCCATACATCTACCTCTCTGTTTTTGCGGCAGTACCATGCTGTTTTGATCACTATCGATTTATAGTATAGTCTGAGGTCTGGTAGTGTAATTCCTCTTGCTTTGTTTTTATTTCTGAGTAATGTCTTGGCTATTAGAGGTTTTTTTCTGATTCCATATAAAATGAAGTATTTTTTTTTTGAGATCTTTAAAGTATGACAGTGGAGCTTTAATAGGGATTGCATTAAAATTGTATATTGCTCTGGGTAGTATTGACATTTTAACAATGTTGATTCTTCCCAGCCATGAGCATGGTATATTTTTCCATTTGTTAACATCTTCAGCTATTTATTTTCTTAGAGAAACCCTGAAGAAGACAGGCACATGGACTACAGACACATGAAAATATGCTCATCATCCTTAATCATCAGAGAAATGCAAATTGAAACAACTTTGAGATATCATCTAACTCCAGTAAGATTAGCCCACATCACAAAATTCCAAAACCAGAGATGTTGGCATGGATGTGGAGAAAAGGGAACACTATTGCACTGCTGGTGGGAATGTAAACTAATACATTCCTTTTGGAAAGATGTTTGGAGATCACTTAGGGATCACTTAGGGATCACCTGCCATTTGATCCTACAATTCCTCTACTAGGCATATATCTAGAAGATCAAAAATCACTTTACAGCAAAGATATTTTCACCAGAATGTTTAATGCAGCCCAATTCATAACTGTTAAGTCATGGAAGAAGCCCAAGTGCCCATCAACCCGTGAATAGATCAATAAATTGTGGTATACGTACACCATGGAATATTAATGCAGCATTAAAGAAAGACGGAGACTTTACCTCTAACATGTTTACATGGATGGAGCTGGAACATAATCTTCATAGCAAAGGATCTCAAGAATGGAAGAAAAAGTATCCAATGTACTCAGCCCTACTATGAAACCAACTTTAGCTTATGAAAGCTATAACTCAATTATAGCCCAAGAAGAAGAGGAAAGGTGAGGGAGAGGGGAGAGGATAGGAAGGAGAGAGGGTAATTGGTGGGACCAAACCTACGGTGCATCTTACAAGGGTACATATGAAATGTACTAGGTGTAGAATATAAATGTCTAAACATAATAACCAAGAAAATGCCATGAAGGCTATATTAACCACTTTGATGAAAACATTTCAAATTGTATATAAAACCAGCACATTGTACCCAAAGATTGCATTAATGTACCCAGCTAGGATTTAATAAAAATAAATAAATAAAAGCAATGACGGGAGAGAAGTGTGAGGCTGTCTGACACACTGGTGAGCTTCATTCCACAGGTGTCTTCTCCAAAAATCACATCAAAACTGTTTCTGAAGACAAGATGGCCAACTTAGAATAAACAAGAGGAAAGGGTCCTGTACATCTTAATTGCTATCTCCCCACTGGTGTCAGTAAGGGCTTGAAGGAATAATTTATTGAGCTGATTGGGACATCTGGTCTGAAAAATTTGCCATGAGTTCTGATTATGCCATCTCTGATGCTTTGAAATGATGGCATGTGGTGCTGGCACTGATGGCAATAAAGGGACACCAGGAATTGGTCCAAAAAGAGTGGACCTCCTGGGATTGTCAAGTAATGTAATGTCACAACTCCATTTTCAACTATTACTCACATGTACAATGATAATCATCAAAGGATGTGCTAATAAAGTGTAATATCCTTAATTTCATACTCCTGAAAGTTGAGAAATGTAGATTTCCATACTTGATGCAGTGTTGTAGCATCTGCTATATTTCTCCTGCCTTGTTTTTCAAGGATTTCTGAAAGGCTCCATGCAGTCACCCTTATTTTTAAATGAATGAATGAATTACAAAGAAGACCTTGAAGAAGAAGCCATTGTCCTAGTGTAGAAGACTTCTTCCTGGCATTCCTGTGTTTGTTTTTGGCCTCCCAAAACAAACAAACACAGACGTGAACACTTGAAGAAAATTAAGGCAACAAAAAGCAATTACACTACAGTCTTAAATGAGAAAGATAAAAGAAAAGGACAAACTGTATTTCATCCTTGTCTCACAAACAGTGCATTTGTAATTTGTAAAACTGGCCTATCATTCTTCTCACTCTTCATTTTCAACCACAGCCTTTTTTTTTTGAGACAGAGTGTCATTATATTGCCCTCAGTAGAGTGCAGTGGAGGTCCATGGCGTCACAGCTCACAGCAACCTCAAACTCTTAGGCTTAAGCAATTCTGTTGCCTCAGCCTTCCAAGTAGCTGCGACTACAGGCATCTGTCACAACACCCGGCTATTTTTTATTGCAATTGTCTTTCTTGTTTAGCTGGCCCAACCCAGGTTCGAACCCACCAGCCTTGGTGTATGTGGCTGGTGCCATAACCACCGTGCCACGAGCACCAAGTCAACCACAGGCTTTTTTGAAGAAGAACAAAATAAGTTCTTAGGTCCAAACCATATTTATTCATAAAAGTTGGAGATATTTTAGAATGGAATACAGATCTGCATAGCTCTGTCCATTAGAAACATAATAAGAGGCATCTACGTACTTGAACATTTTCTGCAGCCACATTTTAGAAAGAAAAAAAGTATTACCATTTTACCATATAACCAATATATAAAATTACTGGGATATTACACATTCTTTATTTTTCACACTAAGTCTTTGAAATCTGATGTGCGTGTTATACTGACAGCACATTTCACTTGACAGACAGTGTCTCACCGAAGTGCTCGGCAGTCAGATGTGGCTACTGGCCCTTCACTCCCACGTGAAACAGCACGAAGACAGGATCTAGTCTTGTCTTTGGACCTAGACCCTTCTTTGTTTAAAATACGACTGTGTACTTATCAGCTATGTGTCCTTTCAGGCAAGTGCCTTAACTTCTCCTTTTTGTGTATAAAATGGAGAGAACAAGATCCAGTGTTTAGAGCAGTGGCTTGTGACCCACAGGAACTGTATTAAAGGGTTGCGACATTAGGAAGGTTGAGAACCACTGGTTAGGAGCTTCGTGAGAATTGAAATAAACACTGTAAACCTTTCCTTTTGGTTTTTAACATGGCCATGTCCAATAAATGGCTGCCAGTATTTGGGGTGCAGTACGGTATATTACCATAGTGCAGCTAGGATTTTTTAAAGTCATTTTAAAGTAATTATCCGAATGTTGGAGTATCTGCTGTATTTCCAGTAAAGGGAAGGCATGCACAATACCTCTGTCAGCCTGTGTCATCTGGCCCTATGGTATCATTCAAATACTGGAGTGAGTCATTCCCTTTGTTTAGGTTTTGAAATGTGTGTGTGTGTGTGTGTGTGTGTGTGTGTAGTATTGAGATTGGACTTTGGGTTTTTCCTCACATTGGGAACTATAAACCTTTTGGTATTCAAGCATACAATGCCCATAATAACAAATGCAAATGAGCCTCTCTAGCATTCTAGAAACTATTTACATTATTGAAGTCATTGATGATCTGAGGCCTGTGTTCAGCCAAGCAGAGTGAATGAATTCCCAGAGCCTTGAGATATTTCATCAACTACACCGTCCAGGGCTGCAATACCCTTACTTAATGTTTTGGAAGAATTTATCACTTTGTTTGAGTCCTAAAGAATGGTTAACAGTTACTGGCTACTCAGAGGATACCAACAGTCTGGAGACGAGGACTTCACGGCTTGATTGTGATGTCTGAGACAGAGATGTTTATTGAACCCTCTGTTATACACCACACCATGGCTGAATCTTGTGAACTTCTGCCATCTCTGACAGGGAATTTACAATCTGCATTTCCAAAGTGAATGGTTTGGTTTCTTTGTTTACATTGTGAAATTATATTTATCAAGATCTCTGCACACTGACTAATCGCTAATTTTTGGATGATCAAAAAGACACAGCCAAAGCAAGTCAGCAGCTCATTTTCCCGGAGGAGCTGGCTACTTGCAAGAGAGAGTGGCGGTAAGTGAGGCAGTCAGTGACTCAGGGAAAGGTCTGTGGGCACCTCCCCTGAAAACGTGTATTAAAATGATACGCGGCAGAGTCTGTCCCCGAGAAACTGCATGCTTCTGCGTGAAGGAAAGTAAGGCAGGTTCCCTGTGATGATGAAAGTTATCATTTTTCCTTCTATTTTCCCAGTTCTACAACATGGAACTGAAACCCCAATGGTAATCTGAACAGACTTGCAATGAGTAAAGGATCCTCTCTGATTTTCTCTACTCAGCAGCAGAAGCAACACATTCTGAGCATGTAAAGCAGTTCAGCTGAGTCGAACAGCTGAGTCGATGCTTTTCATAAAAAGCCACTCACAGCCAAAACCAGGGGAATCAATATCTTGACCCATATTAGCAACACAGCTGAGGATTGTGAGGCTCATTGAAATAGCTCTGAATCCCAAAATGCAATGTCACTTGATGGGGGAGAGGGAAGGAGACTGACAATTAGTTGGGACTTGAAATAAATGCTTTTTTGTCATCCTCCTGCCCAAAGAACCTTGGCTGTGAAACATCCAAGGCTGAAGTCTGGTCTGACATAAAGTAGTGAAACTGCAAACCAGAAAGGAGAAAGAAACCATTTCTGCCTGTCTGGGACGGATGGAAGAATTTCATTCCACTGCACTGCACGTTCTGTGGCAAGATGCTGGGCACAGAGCGTGGTCCATAAATCCACAGCCTTGTCTGGAGTGAGAGCATTTCATCCCTTTCAAACTGCAGCGCTAGGTGTTTTCTGGTCTTAAAAGACATGGTGCCTCCTTATAAATCAGTGTGGCAAGCTGCCCCAAGGATCCAGTTCGTGTCTATCAAAAGCCCATAGCAAATCATCCTGCAACCTCAGGAGTGTCTGCAGGACACTCAGAACAGCCAGAAATCCCGTGGAGATCTAAGTTGATGTTCAGCTTACAGGCTCTTGGGGAGATAATATTAAACCATAAATGTGTGACTAAAAAAAAAAACATGGAATCTCTCTAGGATGCCCAGGCTAGCCTCAAGCTCCTGTGCTCAAAAGATCCTCCCACAGGCTGGGCATGGTGGCTCATGCCTGAAATCCTAGCACTCTGGGAGGCTGAGGTGGGCCAAGTTGGGCAGTTCGCCTGAGCTCACCAGTTCAGGACCAACCTGAGTTAGAGAGTTAGAGTGAGACCTAGCTGGGTGTTGTGGCAGGCACCTGTAATCCCAGCTACTCGGGAGGCTGAGGCTGTTGTGACACCAGGCCACTCTACCAGGGCAACAAAGTGAGACTCTGCCTCAAAAAAAAAAAAAGATCCTCCCACTACAGCCTGCTGAGTAATATGCAATATCGAAATCTTCTCTCCTGACTGCCTCCTGGAGGGATTTGGAGAGGAAGTCAGTTTAAGGAGTGAAGAAACATTCTTGGAAGGACTTTGTGACAACTGTGGATGACGTGATATGCTGAAGATATCTCTGCACAGTTAACTCAGACTCACCTAGAGAGCCTCAGAGGCACAACTTTTCTCTAGTTCTACATGCAGTTTGCTCAAGTGCAAAAGACTTGTCAAATTATTATTTTTTTTTCTATTTAAGAGGCTCAGATAGGCGTTATTATAGATTTTATTACATAATTAGAAAATTTCAAAAAATAATTGTTCGGAGCTGACTTGTCAAATTATTAAGAGGATTTGCTTATTAGGATGATTGTAAAATTTTTTGTGATTATAAAATGAGCTATAGAAAGTTCTAGAAGTTAGATGATAAAATAAAGCCATGCTTTCCTATAAAATAGAGCAGATCTTTTCAAAATATATACTTTAATGTTCCATGTCACTTATTTTATATCCATTCTTTTTTTTAAATCCATTCTTAAGAGTGTGGGCACCATCTTGGACAATGATTTGGGAGCAAGCCCAAAGTATGCAGCCTTAGAAAACACACCAAATGTATCAGAAGGAAGCTGCCGCTTACAGGATACACAGACTTGCTACCGGAAGGTTAAAATCTCTGCCTGTATCCAGTGCCCCTCCTTTATGAGATGTAGGAAATAAAGGCAAGGAGACCAATTCCCTGTAGCCTGGCAGTTGTCTTTGTCTCCAGAATTGGGTAAGCATCCCCTCTTGAGAGATCCTTGGAAAACCTGACAGGTGGGCACCACTCTTCAGAAAGCATCAGGGTGCTTGTGGGTCCCTGGAATGGAGGAATGTGGTGTCTCCCAGCTGTGACCCTGCAGTGGTTCTGGGCCCTCAGGCTCTTGGTGCCAGAATACTTTCAAAGGGCCAGGAGACCTTTGTGTCCCACAAGATCCGTTCAGCTCATTTGAGGAGAGAGTGATTGTGCTATTGATTCCAAGAGAAAAATGTTGTAGGGTGAAATAATGCTCACCATGAGGTAAATGGGATTTATTTTTGGATATGTTCAGAGATGGCTCATTAATAAGCACGTAGGGAATTCAAAATTAAATATTCTATGCAATTTGGAATTCGTCTGGGCTATGGCCACAGAAAGGTCTTTTGGTTTTCAGGTTAGATGCAGTTCCTAGGTTGTGATTAATGACCTATACATAATTTTTGGCAAAAGTAGGGCTTACTCTCAGCGTGTCTGGAGAAAGTCCAATTACAGCAATTCTATCTCTTCCACTCCCCTTTACAGGTAAAAATGGGTGCAATATTCATTGCCTTTTTTTTTTTTTCCTGTGATCCTGGATAATCTTGAAGCCCTTGGAACCTTTTGTGTTATTTCTAAGTTTTCCTACACAGGTCACATATAGTCAACCTTTTCAGAGGGAAAGTAACAAAATAAAATAATTAAAATCAAAGTGCATGTCGTTAATATTATAACTAATCTTTACTCTTTCCATTTGTCAGCTGGATCCTGTCTGATTTTCTTTAGTCAAAATATCTTCTATATCTTAATAGTGTTGTTCCACATTACCTCAGGATACAAGGATTCGGCTAATGATTCTTCCTCTTAGAAGTCATATTAAAAAGAGAGGCCACTTCTTATAAAGCTTTACAGGAATCTTCAAGGGTTCAGTAAATGGCTAATATCTAGTTTCTCCTTGATTTCAGAATACTTGCAAGATCACTGCAAAAATCATTTAACTTGAATCATGGAAAGCAAAATCCACTCAATCTGGACTTCCTCTTCTCATGTCAAAACAGTTCACAGAATTGCAGGCACAGCTCACAGAACCTGTGTCCCTATATGCTTGTGGTGACCAAGTCCTGTCTCTGTGCCGTGCACTATCGCACCTGTCTGTTCACCATCCTGTATAGTGGGACATTTCAGTGAAGTAGGAAATTTAACTTTTCTCTGAAAATTGTCCTATAAGAAATAAAAAGTACCTTTTATTCTTCATCAGCTCAAAGCAAGAGCGATAGTTGGCTATGCAGCCCGCCACCAACCACAGCAGTGGCTCACATCCTGGGGGGACTCGTGAGCCCACATTGTTGAAAGCTCTTTTAATGAGTTGTGTCGTGATTCTTCTCTTCTCCCCAATTTTACAGTGAGAAAACTGAAAGGTTAAATGAACTGTCCAAGGTCGTGCCGTAAGTAATGGCAGCACCAGGAAACAATACCAAGGGGAAATTAGCAACTAACAGAAAATTGTTTACTTAAGTATTGGCTTTTAAAAATATCTGTTAATGGGAAGTTACACTTAAAATTATCAAATTTCTGTTGCCAGCATACTTTAAAGAGGGATCTGTGACTCCCTTTGTTGTAACCCAGCCCTCTTTCCCCTGCCCACTCCTGGTCCCCAGCCCTCACCTGTTCCCCCCACCCTCTCCAGCCCATTTCTCTCCTCCTCCCTTCCGTCCCCCCCAGTTGACTGCAGGAACAAGGCAAGTCCCTCCTCCCCGCCAGGGTGGCCGAGAACATGTTCCCAGGCCCCCTTCTTCCTCCTAGAGTTGCCAAGAACAAGCTTCAGGTACAAGGAAAAAAGTCCTAAGTTTCACAAAACCCCCAAGTTCTCAGTAGATGAACAATGGTGGAAATCCCACTGAGACTTGATTAATTACTGTTGTATAACCATAACCATTGTAATATAAAATGTATCCATTATCAATTGAAACTGTACTAATTATCGTTCCATTGCGGTATCTATGACTACCTGAGTTGTAACCCTCCTTAACCAGCCACCTTTCACTTCTGTAATAGGCTTACACAAAACCTATAAAAGGTAACTTACCCTGACACCTGGGAGGCTGACTGTCTCTCGGAGCAGCAGACCCTGCAGCAGGTAAAATAAATTACCAATTATTTAACCTAAGTGGGGGTCCGAGTTTATTTTTCCAGGTCCCCTAAGTTATTTCAGTAGGAGCTATGAGTCATGAGTGTTCTGAGTGTTGTGCACCTTCTCTTTCTTCACTTTTGCCCTGACCTAAGCATCATTCCTCCTCTGCAGCCCCTTTTATTCTTTCCCTCATCTCCTGTCACAAGGAAGAGATACCCATTTTTGTGCCTTGGCCCCTCATTTCATGCCTCACTAAGAATCCTGCTTTATACAATAAATTGTTTATTCTCCAGTGCGCGCCTTTGGCTTCCCTGCCCAATAAAAATATTCATGTCTTGATTTTTTAGAAACAAACAAACCTCCTTTGACTAACTAACCATCTTTAGCTTATGTCCTATTTCCTTTCATACTTTTCTTCAGGGACATATGTTTGCATGTAGTTTGCTTATCCTTCTTATATTCATTTCTGGAGTTTTCTATCACTGCACTCTATAGAGCTGTGTGTCCAGACCATTTTTCTTTAAGGTCTTTGCTCTGGGTTTTTGGGGTTATGCTGTTCTACCACACACTAGCTGTGTGACTGTGGTAAGTGGCTCAGCCTCTCTGGGCTCCACTTTCATCATCCATCTTTAGTGATAACCATAACATCTTCCTGATAAGATTGTTCTGAATTCAAATGAGGGTAAAACACATAAAATGGAATAATTTTTAGTGGTTTATACAGTTGATTTTCATTATAATTATCACCGTTATTCTTAGTTTTATAACACAGTTTTCTATTTTGAAAGTGAGTTATCAGCTGGCACAAATAACTTCTTCTTGAAATTAAAATAGCCAATATTTTTGAGATTACTCATGTATATTTCTTTTGAAGGAGAACTGTAACTCATAACAAACTCTTGAATCCATCCGACTCAGTTATACTGATCTGATAAATCTTTGAAGAGTTTATAATTTATCCTGGTAGCTATGACCAATTTTCTCTCCATTCCACAGTAGCCTGCTATAAAGCTACTAAGTGACATTTATGACACAAGTGTAAGGGAGATGGACAGCAGCTTTTGCTATAAAATAATGGTAATAAAAACAATCATTCTTTTAGAAATGATCGACACATGCTAGCATACATTGAGCATTGCTTGTTATCAGACACAGAATTGATTGGTTTCTATTGCAATAATTCATTTATTTCTCAGCCCAGGCAAGGCAGGTAGTGCTTAGGAGGAGGTGCCTGCAGAAGAACACAGAAGCCAGGCACTGAGCAGAGGCAAAGGTGACTCTGAAATCCACACTCCCCACCTCTGTGCTGTCCTCTTCTTACATTCTTTTTTTTTTTTTTTTGAGACAGAGCCTCAAGCTATCCCCCTGGGTAGAGTGCCATGGCATCACAGCTCATAGCAACCTCCAACTCCTGGGCTCAAGCGAGTCTCCTGCCTCCGCCTCCCAAGTAGCTGGG
>CAUYQV010020782.1:0-15039 GCA_963574575.1 Galagoides demidoff | reverse complement strand
GCGACTGACCACATGGTAGGGATTCCTTTGTTTAAACTCAAGATGACGACCGTTCCTGCGCCCGGGCAACCAGCTGACCGCCTGAACCCGAAATCCGCCAATCAGCGAGGAACACCTTTCCTCTTTACTCCTCCCCCCACTCCCTCCGCCGCCTGTTCACCTGTAAGCTTTAAAAACCGGCTTTTCGCCGCCATTAAACAGACCTTGACAAGGAGTCTGCTTGGTCTCGTTCTCTCTTTCTCGCCCATTGTTTTTCAGGCTCGGTCCCCCTCGCCCCCATGAATAACCGTGTCCTGCAGGACGGGACATGTAGCTATCTCTGTGTGTCTGTCCATGATCCATAATTTTCTTTTCATAGCAAATAAGTTAGTTGTATAGCCACTCTATTCATCGTGACATAATTGAAATAGAAAGTATTCTGTAATAGTGGACATTTATTTCCATAAATCCTTCTAGTTAGAAGATTTACAGTACTTCATTGTCGGGGTCCTGTCCCAAGAGCAGTGTCCACTGAAACCCATGGAAACTGGTGGTGATCGACTAAAGAAATATAAAGTTAGGAGTGATGGTAAAGAAAGACAAGAGACACAGAGTAGAATTAAAAGTGGGAGCTCAGGGATCCATTGCCCTTTATGGGATTCTGGCAATGGCACCATTGTGTTTGCTCCACTCTGCTTTTATTGGAGTCTGTTTGCCCAGAAGGTAAGATGAGGGCGGGAACAAAGATGTCAGCAGTCGGATTGATCATATCAGCTCCTATTATTATTATTATTATTATTTTGAGACAGAGTCTCACTATGTCACCCTCGGTAGAGTGCCATGGCATCACAGCTCACAGCAACCTCAAACTCTTGGGCTTAAGTGATTCTCTTGCCTCAGCCTCCCAAGTAGCTGGGACTACAGGTGCCCATCACAATGCCCAGCTATGTTTCTGTTGCAGTTGTCACTGTTGCTTAGCTGGCCTGGGCTGAGTTCGAACCCACCACCCTTGGTGTTTGTGGCTGGCTCTAACTACTGTGTTACTGGCGTTGAGCCTTATTATTATTATTAATCTTAAGGGTAGCCTTCAATAATCTGAATTCTGAGCCTTGTATTGGGAGAGCCTCCTACTTGAGTTCACATGCACATATTTCTAGGGAGGTGTTAAGCTCCACTAGTTCTCTGTGGAGTAAACCGCCACCAGCATTAATCTCTGAGGGATCGGTAGGAAGGAGGCATTTTTCTCCCATCACCACGACAAAGGATTTTCCTCTGGGATTAGGGATATAAACTCTTCTGTCCATATCTCAGGGCTTAAGCTACTCCCTTGGTCTCTGCCCCAGGGAAATGCAAATCTCCACAATGGGTATCTGGTTTGCCTGTTTAACGGGCAGGAAATGCCCTAGAAGATGTATCTTTCCTAGGACTTGCTATAATCTCTTCTATGGCCATTAGTCTCCTCAAGGTGCTCACTAGACCCAGTAGGGTGTTTGTAAGCTGAATCTCTAACAGGCTGGAATTTCAGAAAAGGCAAGAAGCAATGGCTAGCTTAAATGTAAACTAGCTGACTTTTCTTTTTTCCAACTCACTCAGCTTACTTTTAAATTTTCCTTTTTTTCCGGGGTGCTTTCCCTTGCCAACAACGGGGTCTTCAGTCCCCATTCTCCCAAGCCCTCTTCAAATATCATCACACTTATAGGTTAGGGCTTCAAACTATGAATTTTAAGGGGGACACAATTCAGCCCATAGCAGATGCAATTAATCATTCTCTTTCCTGGCAACTCTCTTCTTTTTTGACTTTCATGACACCACGTAACTCTTCCCCTCTTTGTTTTCTCAGTTTCCTTTGCTGGATCCAGCCTCTCTGCTTACCTTCTCAGACTCAGCTGTCCCTCAAGGTTATGGCTTTGGCTCTTTCACTGCTAATTCCACACATTACATTGATCAGTTTTCCTGAGCAGCCTGTATGCTCTGATGGCTTTAGGACCACTGACTTCCCATGGTTCCTAAATGTGTAGGTCCAGCTCACAGTCCTCCACTGAGTGCCTAGCCTCCACCTGTCACTGCGAGCTGAGTTTCTCTTCCTCAAATACAACTCACCGCAGCCTGAATTCATGCCCACTCTGTGAGCAGTGCAGACATCTTAGAGACACCCCATGTTGGAGCCTGCCTGTGCTTCTCCTATCGCATCTGCCTTGCGTCCCCTGATGTCATCTCCTTCTTATTCATACTTTGACTTCTCTTTTTCCCTCCTATCCATGGGTACTTGATGGTCCAGGTCCCCTCACTAGTTTCTGGATTACCCTAACATCCTCCTATCTTTTGCTTCTAGTCTCAATCATTCATATTCTTTCTCCTTACTGCCCTAAATCCTATGACATCCCTCCTTTGCTTTATATTTCCCCAGGACTCCACTACTGCAGAGGAAATCCAGGTTGCTTGGCACTGCCTGGCATGCAAGGCCTCATTCTTCTGTTCTGATGACCCTTTTCACCTTTGGCCATACAGCTCCTGGAGGTACCACATCATCTCCCTTTGCAAACACTGCTCTTTCTATTCCTTTAGTTTACACGCCTCCTCCTTGGGCAAGCATCTCCTGACCCATTTTTTTTTGGACTAGGCATCTCTAATGGGCTTTCATAGTACTCTGTGTTCTGTTACTGTTAATTGATTACATGCCTATCTTTTCTACTGAACTATTAGATCTCTGAGAGAAGGCACCAAGTCTTGGTCTTTGTAACTCCTGTGCCTAACACATGGAGGGTATTTAATAAATATGTGCAGAATTAATAAAGTTTGATGCTTAAGAGTGTATGCTAGAGCCTGCCTGCCTAAGTTCAAATCCTAAGTACAAATATTAGGTCTAATATTTACCATCCTCATGACTCAGACACATTTTTAACTTTTCTGTATGTCAGTTTCTTTATCTGTAATAATATGGACAATAGAGAAATTGTACCATGGGTTTTGTGAGAATGAAATGATTTAATGTACACAAAGCTCATAGCCAACACAGAAGAATTGTTAGCTCCTATTACTTGCTGAATGATTGAAGGATGTCACCATCAAGATGCTAGTGTTTTACATGCAGGTTTTATTTTTACTAACCCTACAGGTACTCTCAAGTTACTAACAACAGAAAAGAGGCTGTTCACTCTTATCATGTAGCCAGAGAGCTTTAGAGCCAGACTCACACCCAGATATGCCTGGCCCAAGACTCCTTTTTTGGTCAACTTGTCTTAAAAGTCCTCCAGACATCTCATAATCTCTTATTCTCAACAATCTCTGCCTCCAAACCCAAAGATCTGTATAGGGGCTTGGGGAAAATATGGGATGAGGAGAGAAAAGGGAATTCGTAGGCAGTCTGGGATTCAGGTGAAATGTCTCCACATCAAGACGAAGCTGGGTCCTTCGATGTTGGCAATGAGAGGAGAATCTTCCTGAAGATGAAGGTGCTAATTCTTTAAAGCCGTAACTTCAGCTCTCAGACACTGACTTCCTTCTATGACCAACCTTTGAGGATGTGAGTTTGATTTACTCAGAAGGCTGGGGCTGTCCTTCCATGGGTGGGGCAATTGGAAACCCCAAGTCCAAAGTTACTTTGCAGTGTTAGGGGGATCACCACTGTGCACAGAGGTTATACCAACTCAGCAACGCTGCAGACATTCAATGGAGGTGAGTTTGTCGATGCTCAAGGTCCTGGCTGAAGTTTCTGGTGGCTTTCTTTAGAGACAGACACTTTACTTTGTGAAGCTCTGTTTTACAAAATAATAAAGGCAATATCACCATCAACAATAACAACCATAAGAATAATAGTGATTGTCATGATAATGGAACAACTAGGGGCCCATGCTTTTATAGAATTTGAAAGGTCACATTTTCTTTCTTTCTTTCTTTTTTTTTTTTTGCATTTTCTTTCTTCATCTTCTTTTTGTGTTTGATGTCTCACTCAGAAGAAATTCTGCTTTTAGAAGCAGAGGTGAGAATCAGAACCAAAGGATAGTCTCCCAGCCATAGCTCGGGTGTGTCTCTGTCTCCTTGAGTTCCAGAACTGGGGCCAAAGATTGACTAAACATAAACACGGGTGTAAGCAGTGAGCTCAGCGGTGGAGTGAGCAATTGTACAGCACAAATAGAACAACTCATAACACAACCATTCAGCCCTCCCAAAAATCATGAGTTTGCAGAACAGGAAAATAAACCTCTAAGTCAGAGGTATAATGACAAGTAATTGTCCTAACTATCCAGTGAAATTTGGGATCACTTATCAGACCTCAGTATAAAAGCAATACATTGGTTTAGGGCACTTTGATGGGCCATTGGTTCCCCTTCTTGGCCAAATAATGGGCATGGATGGAGAAAAGCTGTTTATCCTATGAATGGAAATCCTTGAAAAAAAATGCTCCAACAGGTGGAACCTGAGATCTCTGAGACTCTGAGATCTCTGGCAATACGTTGGCATGAGCCTCCCCCACCTTCCTGTGGGATCTCAGATGAGAGAAAAGATTATGGCCAGGTGTTCTTAAGCCAGGTCAAATATGTAGCCCCATTTCCTGAAGATGGGTTGCACAGCTGCACCAGGGCCAAAGAAAGCCAGATAGATGGTCTTCTATGGGAGTGCTCCTGTTTAGGAATTTGCTGGCTTGTTGTTCATTTCAATGTGTATGCTTCTATCAGATGGAAGGAAGAGAGTCCTTGGTTTTACAAGTAAGTAAAAAAAGAAAATTGTGATTAGATTTTCCACAGGCCCATGATATGTAATCTAGGAAAGTGACAGCTGTTCCCTCCATCTCCTGACCTCACCATGAGTCTTCCCCGGAGCATGTCCAGTAATCCCCACATGTCCTCCTCTGTGGGCTGCAGGCTAACCCTGCCCCACCCCTAGGGTAAGCTGAGAATCAGGCATCAAAGACATTGAAGATTTAGCAAGGGGGCTGGAGTCTGTGTGGGGAATGGTAAGCTTTCCAGAGGAAGCAAAGGGCAGGAGGAACATCTGACTTGTGTCTTTCTCTTGATGGTCTAATACTTAAATCTCAATAACATGAAGTATCCCCAAGGGTAGGGGACCTTTCAAAGATCCTTAAACAGAAGGGTAAAGAGCAGGCTGAATAGTGTGCCTGTAGGCAGAGCAGTAGCTACGCTCTGGAACATACAGAGAGGGCCTGTGGCCATGCCCTTCTCCTCAGGTCTCTAGTGAGGTCAACATAATGTAGTTGGCACACCTGAGTTTCTGTTTTAGTTCTGTTGCTTCCCCAGGTAACTTTGGACAATTTATTGCTTTTATCCTTAGTTTCCCTTCCTGTAAAATGGGAATGATATCAGGAAGGGTGCTGAGAACATCACCTGCACTCATGTGTGCGAAGCACGTGGCAGAGCCCTGTGCATGGCTGAGAACCATTTCTATGTTCTGAGCTCTGAGGATTTGTTTTATCTTGTTCAGTAAAAATGGATAGAATCTAAATTTAAAGAAGAAGTTAATGGAATTTAAACTTCTCCTTTTATATGCTAATGAGGAATCTGAGGCCAGGGAAGTTAAGCCATTTTCCCAATGTCATGCCACTAAGATCCTGACTTTTTATCCAGTGAGTATTTCATGATTTGAGGCTTCTGTTGAGCTTGTGCAAGCTACTATGTTGGCTTCATTGAGCACAATAAGTGTACAATTGACAATGAAAATTGACAATAAAAATAAAATATTAAAAATAGATTTATTTACAGTTATCAAAGCATGTTGCTAAGAATAAAAATGATGCATAAAAACTTAAGTCTAAGTAAAGACCCCGTGGTTTTCACAGGAAAAGTTAAAAATACTGGCCAGAACAATTAGACAAGAGGAAAAAATAAAGGACATCCAAATTGGAAATAGGAAGTTGAATTATCCATGTTTGCAGACGACATGATCATGTGCCTGGAAAAACTAAAAGATTCCATGAAAAAGCTCTTAGAGCTAATAAATAAATTCAGTAAAGTTGCAGGATTCAAAATCAGTGCATAAAAATCATTAGTATTTATATATGCCAACAGCATGTATATGCGTGAACAACCTGAGAAAGAAATAAAAGGCAAATTCCATTAATGATAGCTACAAAACATATAATACTTAGAAATCACTATAATCAAATAAGTGGAAGATGTGTACACAGGGAAAATTATAAACCTCTGATGAGAGACATAGAAGAGAATGTAAAAAATGGAAAGATATTCATACTCATCGATTGGAAGAATTAATGTTCAATGGGAAGATTGGAAGAATTGATGTTAAATGACAATTGCTACATAAAGCAATTTACAATTCAATGTAATCCCTACCAAGATGCTAATGATATTCTTCACAGAAATACAAAAATAAATTCTAAAATTTATATGAAACCACAAAAGACCCCACACAGCCAAAGCAATCCTGAGCAAAATGAACAAAGCTGGAGGCATCACATTACCTATTTCAAAATGTACTACGATACTTAGGTTTACCTGGACGGAGCTGGAACATATTCCTCTTAGTAAAGTTTCTCTAGAAGGGAAAAAAAAAGTATCCAATGTACTCAATACTATTATGAAACCAATATGTAAACACTTACACATTCATAAGAATTGATAAAACACAAAGATAGTCTAGAAAGAAAGAGGGGAGAGGAAGGAGAGGGGAGGGGAGGGGGAAGGGCAAGTGGAGGGAGAGTATGGGTGGGATCTCACCTAATGGACACAATGCAAGGGTATATTTCAAAACAACTAAGAGTACATTATAAATGTCTTACCACAAAAATAAGTAAGTGGGGGTGATGGTTATGGTAATTAGTTTGATTTGAGCATTCCACATTGCATATTAAATCATCATATTGTACCCCATAAATGCATACAGTTATGATTTAATAAAAATTAAGTTAAAAAAGATGTATAATGATTATGTGCCTGTAACAATGAAACATGAAAAAATTTTAATGTAAAGTAAAAATACAGAAACCCAAACAGCATACTGTTGGCATAAAAACAGGCACATAAAGCACAGGGATGGAGCAGAGAACCCAGACCAATCCAAGCACGTACAGCTAGTTTTTCTTCCACAAAGGTGTCAAGGACACACACTGGGGAAAGGACAGCCTTTTCAAGAAATGGGACTAGGGGCTCGGCGCCTGTGGCTCAAGCGGCTAAGGCGCCAGCCACGTACACCTAAGGTGGCAGGTTCGACTCCCCAGCCCGGGCCCGCCAAACAACAATGATGGCTGCAACCAAGAAATGGCCGGGCGTTGTGGCGGGCGCCTGTGGTCCCAGCTACTTGGCAGGTGGAGGCAGGAGACTCACTTGAGCCTAGGAGTTGGAGGTTGCTATGAGCTGTGATGCCATGGCACTCTACCCAGGGGGATAGCTTGAGGCTCTGTCTCAAAAAAAAAAAAAAAAAAAAAGAAATGGGACTGGGAAAACTGAATAGCAATATGCCGAAGAATGAACCAGACCCCATCTCCCACTACACACAAACTATCAGATCCACATAGATTAAAGAGGTAAACCTAGGGCCCAAACTGTGAAACTACTAGAAGAAAACATTGGAGAAACACTCACAGGGGTCCTCAAACTTTTTAAACAGGGCGCCAGTTCACTGTCCCTCAGACCATTGGATGGCTGGACTGTGGGCTCTGGGACGAGTCAGCTGCTAAGCAGGACAGGCAGTGGCAGCAAAAATACCCGGCAGGCCGGATAGATGTCCTAGGCGGGCTGCATGTGGCCCGTGGGCCATAGTTTGAGGACGCCTGCTCTGGAATGTTGGTTTGGGCAAAGATTTTTTTTTTTTTTTTTTTTGGTAAGACATCAGAAGCATAGGCAACCAAAGTAAAAATAGATAATTAGGATTATCTCAAGCCAAAAATCTCCCCCACAGCAAAGGAAACAACCGAGTGAAGAGACTACTCACAGAACGGGAGATAATATTTTCAAACTACCCATGTGACAAGAGACTGGTAATCAGAATATATAAGCAACTCAAAAAACTCAATAGCAAAAAACTAAATGATCTGATTAAAAATAGGCAAAAGATTTGAACAGACATTTCTCAAAAGAAGACATACAAATGGCCATCAGGCATATGAAGGTAATGCTCAACCTCGCTAATCATCTGAGAAATGTACATAAAAAACCCAAAGAGACATCATCTCACCCCAGTTAAAATGGCTTTTTTTTCCCTTTTTTTTTTTTTTTGCAGTTTTTGGGCTTGAACTCACCACCTCCAGCATATGGGGCCAGTGCCTTACTCCTTTGAGCCACAGGCACCACCCTAAAATGGCTTTTTAAAATGCCTCCCACAAGGGAGGCGGTAACAGATGTTGGCAGGGATGTGAGAAAGGAGAACCCTCATACACTGTTGGTGGGAATGTAAATCATTATAGTAGAGAGAATAATACAGAGGTTTCTCAAAAAACTAAAAATAGAACTACCATGTGATCCAGCAATTCCACCACTGGGTATATAGTGAAAAGAAAGGAAATCAGCCTATTAGGGAGATACCTGCACTCCCATGTTCATTGCAACATTATTCACCACGGCTGAGATGTAGAGTCAGCCCATCAACAGATGAATGGATAAAGCAAATATGGTGATATACACAATCAAATATTATTCAGTCATAAAAAGAATGAAATCCCATCATTTGCAGCAACATGGATGGAACTGAGGGTCATTATGTTAAGTGAAATAGGCCCAGCACAGAAGGACGTAGGTTGCGGGTTGTGAGGCGTCCGTGGGAGCTAAAACATAGGATCTCATTGAAGATAGAGAGTAGATTGCTAGTTGCCAGAGGCCAGAAAAGGAGGGGTGATCACGGAAAAGAAATCATAAATATATTTATTACCATTGCCCTATCCTCTTAAAAATGGTAAAGGTGGTAAATTATATGTTTATTTCAATAAAAAAGTTTAAAAAGTTAACATTTTAAAATTACAAGAATTTGTGCTTATTGTCGAAATTTTAGTGACTACACATACATACAACATTTAAATCATACTCAATTCCATCACCCAAATTATCTCCACACTTTTACTCTATTTCCTTCCTTTACTTAAGTATGATATTCTGTTTCCTTTGATATCTTTATAATTATGTTAATTATTTGTGCCCTGGAGTTTCATTTATGTACCATGATCTTTTCTTCATATAATTAAGATTCTTAAAAATATTTTAATGTTTACCTAGTATGAAAGTAACTATCAACTCTTTAAACCAACCCATGATTTTGAATATTTCGATTATTTACATTTTTTGTTAATATAAATTGCACTTCTACTTTTTTTTTTTTTTTTTTGCAGTTTTTGGCTGGGACCAGGTTTGAACCCACCACCTCCAGTATATAGGGCTGACGCCGTACTCCTTTGAGCCACAGGTGCTGCCCTATAGATTGTACTTCTTAAAACAAAGTATTTACATATATCTTTATATAGTTTTATCAAAAGCATCATCGCATAATTTACCTAGCATTTGCTTTGAATAGACTGCTGAATGTCTGTTTGCTTGGTTAAAAGAAATGAACATTTTGAAGATTCTTTGTACCTCTTGTTATCCCAGATGGAGTTTTGAACCTTGTCTATACAGCTCCTGAACCAAGGTCCTATTTCCTGGCTCAATCTTTCGTCTTGCTCCCCGGATCTGATGCCTCTGTGTTGCTGATCTCCTTTCCTACTACTGTCTGCATACCTCTTTGTTATTCTGGGCCATAAATCTACCCACCAAATCTGGCCTATGCTCTAGATTCATCTTCCCTCCTCTGGAGGGGAACAGGATGAGAAATTGGACTCCTCTGAGAAATATCCTTCTGGTCTTACATCCTGCAAAAATGTATGACATGACCACTGCCTGGAAGACTTCTGAAGACCCTGTCTTGTTCCTACCTTGCCATGGGAACAATGAAGGGAACCACGGGACCTTCTGCCATCTGTGTGTCTCTGTCCCAGGGCCAATCCCTGATTTGTGGGATGGCACTGCAGGCCTGGATCTTCAAGTGCCATTGCTTTTCTTTAGTCACAAGTCCTCATTTGCTCAACAGTCACTTAACAGATCAGTCACCTAAGAGAGCAGTTGCTGAATACCCCTTTCTATCAATTTTCCCATCTGGAGCGGGGACTGTGATTCCTGGGCTGACAGGGTGTTGTTGGGAGCATTAATGAATGTTTTGAGCAGTTGAGATCTGCAGATAAACAAACCTCAAGAAGTACAAAGTGCTAATGAGGCTGCTGTTGAGCAACTTGCCTTGAGAGGCTGCTTTGTTTCCCACACAGGAGCAATGGGTTCCTAATCCCCAGGCAGATGGATGTTTTCTGGCTGAGTCTGGATGAACCAGAACAGCAGATTCTGAAGGGAATTTTCTTTAGACACATGTAGCTCTCAGGTTAAAGGGAAACTCAAAATTAGGCCTAAAGCAACACCAAAATAACTCCCCAGCGAGCCCGATGATAACACCACTTGATAAGGTTCCTTGGTACTTTCTAGAACAAGCCAAAGTGTCGGGTGAATACTACCCAGGACACGCACTTTGTTTTAGATGGTCCATGATGAACTTCTAATAACTTTTCATAGTTACACATTTTTCGGTGGTTATTTTCTATCTGTAGCAAGTGACACTGCTTTTTTTTTCATTTGTCATAATAAGAATAACCCCTTCTACTGAGTGCTTACTAAGTACCAGTTTAAGTGCTGTTCAGGAAAGCATTGATCATTGCAACAGAGTAATAAGAGATTAGACACTCTCATTTCTACCCTTTGTACACACGAAGATAGAGAGATGCAGAGACGTAAGAAGTCTTACAAACTGTCCAAACATAGACAGTTGGTAAACAGCAGAGATGGAGTTTCTGTCAGGAAATTTGGCCCAGGAGCCCATGTTCCTGTTAATCACCTTGCAATGTTTCCTTTCAATATATTTTCATTTATGATTCTGATGTGAAGATATTAAAATGGATTTATTTAAAGTTGCAAAAGCATATTGATTGAAATAAAAATGATGCATAAACAATTAAGTCAAAGGTCAGGTGTGGTGGCTCATGCCTATAATCCTCACAGTCTAGGAGGACGAGGTGGGTAGATCTCCTGAGCTCAGGAGTTTGAGCCCAGCCTGAGCAAGAGCGAGACCTCACCTGTACCAAAAATAGAAAAACTAGCAGGGTGTTGTGGCGGGCATCTGTAATCCTAGCTACTGGGGAGGCTGAGCCAGAGGATCTCTTAAGCTGGAGAATTTGAAGCTGTTGTGAGCAATGTTGTCCCAGCACTCTACCTAGGGAGACAGAGCGAGACTCTGTCTCAAGAGCAACAACAAAAAAATTAAATCAAAAATATTGAGCTGGTCTGAGGATATGATGGACATGGTGGTGGACATCACATGATCGAAGGGCAGTGTGCCTTAGAGGGGGATCTGGTGACCACTGAGTCAGCATTCCCTAGAAGCTGCTTGAAAATCCAGATCAGCCTCAGAAGAGCCACTAGAATATTCCATCAGCTGTGTGGACAACGACTCTGACTCCATCTATTGCTGGACTCTTGAAACCACTTCTACCATGAAATAAGTGTAACGCCTTCCTGCATGTTGGTACCGGCATCAGAGCTCCGGGTGGGCCGTTTCTGGGCCCTTCCCCGTGTCTTAGATCCAGGGGACAGATCAAGTATTATCTCTCTCCCAAAGTGGGAGGTGATTTGAGGCATCCTAATACTAGTGGAATTCTCTTCAAATAGTCAGAGTTGATTGTTGAGAAGAGAGAAGAGAGTGTGTGAGAGAGAGAGCGAGACCACAGGAGAGAGATCTGCTGTTTCATAGCCTGTTAAAAATTCCAAGTGCTTTTTTCTTGTCCACATTTACATGATGAAATTCAGGGCAGTAAATCGGTGGGAAGTGGTCCAGCCGGTCCACAGAGTGCCCGAGGGACTTCACATATCAATTTGCTTGTTTGTTTGTCGGTTGGAGCATATTTCGTGTTCACTGTGCGTTGGTCTCTGTGCTCAGCTCCGGGGACGCGTTGGTGAATGTGACACAGTTCTCATCCTAAAGGACGCCTCGGACAAGTGAAATTCAAGTGTGGGATCCAAGAGGCAGGAGCAGGCTGAGAACAGCAGACAGCTGAGTCTGGGAACTGCACTGGGGCAGGAATTGACAGATTATGTGTCTGACCTGAATCTCAGGGAGGTGACCTGCTCACGTCTCACAACTAGTTAATCATTGACATCTTCACATTCACATTCAGGAATCTCCCTTCCTCATAGCAATTCTGGGCAAAGCAGAGGGGGGCACAGTAGCTTAGTGCCATGGGGAGATCCTGGCTCTGGGGTCCTGCGTTTTCCACTTGCAAGTTAGCTGACATCGGCCCAGAGTTATCTAACTTCTGAGTTTTAATGTTCCATCTATAAAATGTGGGTGACCATACGCAGGTCCCAGTGGAGACTGATAGACAACAAATCTGAAGAACAAAAGTGCCCTGTATAAAGCCGGACATAGTAGGTACCCGAGAAATGCTAGCTTTGGAGAAAGAAGCCTGAGACAGGGGCACTACCTTTAAGGAACTTGTTCTTTACCTGGAGGGGGTGAAGTGTAGGACGGGGTCTGAGAGATTCCGTGTGTGAGAGAAGGAATTAGTACAACCCCCCGTGAGCTGGGCTATCCATGCTCCCAGAATTCAGAGAAGAGAGAATCCTGCATGGGGAGGAGTCAAACACTCCCGGGTGTGTGTGGGGGCTTTGGTTCTATAACCAACTCCATGGGTTCATACCCAAATTTCACCTCCCTTTCTGGTGCTGTGTTCTTGGGCAAGGATATGCTATTTAACGTTATTAAGCTTCAGTCTTTTGTGCTTAAAATGGGGAAACAATGCTACCTACTCATTGGATACTGCTGAAAGTTAAATGAGCAGATCTATAGAAAATGCTAGCACAGTGCCTTGTACTTGGCAATAGTGGATATTATTATGATGAAACTGAGCCTTGGACAAGGAATATATAAAACCCACCTCTTTGCAGTTGAGGATGGGATTAAATGAGACGGTGCACCTCAGGTGTATAGCATGGTGCCTGGCCCAAAGTGGGGGTTCCCTAGATAGCCTTTCCCTCTAGGGGAAGGGTAATGCCTCGGATTTTTATTTTTATTTTTAATCTCCCATAACCCTTAGAGCAGAGCCTGGCTCAAGTTAGTTTGGGCATGAAGTCACCTGGGAGGATGAGAACAAGTTAACAGGTGAAAGCAGGGAGATTCTAAGAAGGGGAATAACACTGGTAAAAGCAGGAGTGCAACATAGTTCCAATCGAAGAATTCCGAATACTTTTCATTCTTTGTAAGGTTAGCTAAGGTCTATTTGTCTCCTCCTGGTGGCCATCAGAAGCAAACTCAGCTGGCTCCTTCGGGAGAGGCGTCCGCAGGTTGGGCAAGATGACGTTGCTCCCCTGAGGATCCGGGAGGTGTGCTCCGGCTGTGATTCAGCCCTGCAGAACGATTCACGACCTGTCTCCACTGCAGTGACTTGCTCTTGGTGACATTTCCCGAACAAACAGTGCCATAAGAACTAGCTCAGAAACTAAAGAAAGAGCTAGTTACTTGTTTCTTCTCTCTTTATCCATCCAAATCCTTCGGAACTCTGCTCTTTGGTGTCTTCCCTCAGGGGCATTAGCAAGGAGTTTCCTCTTTCCTGTGTGGTTTTGGGCAATTAATCACATAACAGTGACAATAACAGTGGGCAGTGTTCTGAGCTCCCTGCATGTTAACTCACGTGATCCCCCATGCCACCCTACACCTGATGTACTATTTTGACACCAGTTTTTTAGGTGAGGAAATTGAGGTCCCAGTGAGGATATCTAACTTGCCTGAGGTGACGCAGCTGGCGTGGGGCAGAGCCAGTTTCAGACCCAAGCAACTTGGCTTCAGATTCCATGTTCTTAATCCGTGCACATCAGCCTCCCAGGCCATGTGCTCTGGTTACTAATCTGGAGCTGTTGCCTAATATCACTGGGCTCTTGGGGTGTAGGACACCAGCCTCACACCTTACCAGTCATAAAAACCTCAGAGAGAAATGGCTTTATTACAAGTACATTGCTGGGTTCTGCTCTCAGAGATTCTGATCAGGCTGGTCTGGGGTGGGGCCCAGGAATCTGCATTGCTCGCAGTGGTGGTCTCTGGTCTGGTGGAAAGAGCACTGGTTTGGGACTCAGGCTTCTGGTTATTGGTGTTGGGTCTTTCATAAATCACTTTTAGCTTCCCTGAGTCTGTACCATGGGTATAATGATTCCAACCTCAAAGCAGACACTGTAAGGTTGAAATGAGATGACTTTGGTTACTGCCTGGTACACACAGGCATCTTTTACATGCACTTGGCATCAAGTTGGGAGGCTGACAGAGAGTGTCTTTAGTCATGCATGCCATGTGAAAATGGTCCAGGAACGGACACATTCTCCTCAGAGCAGCAGCAGTACAGTGATAAGAGGGTCACTGACTTGGCATAAGCCTTGGTACAATGACTTCACCCCTGCATTTGTCATCTTAGCAGAGTGGGTACCTGTGCCTTTCACAGAGGGTCACAGAGAGGACATTTGAGTAAACTCATATGTGAGAAAGGAATGATGTTTTGCTCTTCCAAGCATCATCCTTCTTACTGAGACCATTTCCACATGGGGGCTCAGCTGGGTTTCAGTCAGGCACATGCAAGTCCCAGAAGACACAAACTGGGTCCTGAATTTCCAGAAGATAGATCCCTGGGGTGGGCAGGAAATGGCATTTGGAGGCTGCAAAACCTTGTTCAAATTCTCTGTAGAAGGGAACACTTCAGTTCTTATGTGGAAGAAAGAGCAAGGATGGCCAAGGAGGCTCTAGGACAATTCCACTTGGCCTCGTGGGTTCAGGTAGCTAGGGGTTTGAGAGCTTCTGTTTATGGTGGGGGCAGGCACAAAGGTAGCAGTCTGGGTCCTGTGTTGTCTCCAAAAATGGGATCAGTCGGCTCGGTGCCTGTGGCTCCATTGGCTGGGGCGCCAGCCACGTACACCTAAGGTGGCAGGTTCGAATCCCCAGCCCAGGCCCGCCAAACAACAATGATGGCTGCAACCAAAAAATGGC
>CAUYQV010020781.1:0-10040 GCA_963574575.1 Galagoides demidoff | reverse complement strand
TCCTGGGCCCAGAGACTCCAAGAGTGAGAGACAGTGAGACCTGCAGGGCCAGGACAGGACACTGAGGAGTTGACAGGAACCGGCCCCTGCAGCTCACAGCCTGTCCTTCCCCCCAGGTGTGTCTAGGAAGCCCTCCCTCCTGACCCTGCAGGGCCCTGTCCTGGCCCCTGGACAGAACCTGACCTTCCAGTGTCACTCTGATGTCGGCTATGACAGATTCACTCTGTCCCAGGATGGGGCATATGTCCTCA
The DNA here is from genome assembly GCA_963574575.1 of Galagoides demidoff. NCBI lineage: Eukaryota > Metazoa > Chordata > Mammalia > Primates > Galagidae > Galagoides > Galagoides demidoff. The sequence continues at coordinate 9,789 of CAUYQV010020781.1, read as the reverse complement.
CCCAGAGCCCTGGCTGGCAGCCCCAGGCTGGGCTCTCTCAGGCTGACTTCCCCCTGGGCCCTGTGAGGGGCTCCCACGGGGGTCAGTACCGATGCTACGGCGGATACAACCTCTCCTTAGAGTGGTCAGCCCCCAGTGACCCCCTGGACATCCTGATCTCAGGTGAAGGGCCCAGCAGGTTCAGTCAGGGACCCAGACTTTGCACAGGCCCTGCCATGGGGGCTCCAGGGAGTAATGCACTGACGGAGGGGTGGGGGCCTCAGGGATTAAGTGGGACAGAGAGACATAGGGGTGGGTGGGGAGGGGGAGACTCACAGGCATGGAGACAGAGACACTGATGGTCCTCAGAGAGAGGCCCAAGAAAGTGTCAGCTCAGAACGAGGTGGGGGCCGCTCCCACCCCTCCTTCCTCTCTCTAGGACAGCTTCCCGACATGCCCTCCCTCTCAGTGCAGCCGGGCTCCAGGGTGGCCTTAGGAGAGGATGTGACCCTGCTGTGTCAGTCATGGAACAAGATGGACACTTTTCTTCTGGCCAAGGAGGGGGCAGCCAGTCCCCCTCTGCATGCCGGATCAAACTACATAGCTGGACAGTACCAGACCAATTTCTCCATTAGTCCTGTGACCTCAGCCCACAGGGGGACCTACAGGTGCTATGGCTCACACAGCCCCTCTCCCTACCTGTTGTCACTGCCCAGTGAACCACTGGAGCTCCTGGTCTCAGGTGAGGACCCCTGACCCTGCCCTCTGTGAGCTCAAATGGTCAGCTCAGGGCCCTGCTCCAAGAGAGCTCTGGGCTGTGATGGGGTGTGGGGACATGGGGGAGGGTCAGCAGAGGGTCTCACCTTCAGAGGGGAGGAGGCCAGCAGGGCCCTCCAGGGTGCCCACCCTCTCTGCCATCACCTGGGGTCCAGAAAGTGCCAGGTGGGGGGAGGGAGGGTCTTATGGAGACCACAGGGCAGATGTAAGAGGAAAGTTTCAGTGGAAGAGGGGACTCTAGGAGAAACACTAGCCCCCCTTGTCCTTATCGTAGGACCCTTTGTGCAGCCCAGCCCCCCCATCCACAGTGCCCCCTCAACACCTGGTGAGTCCCAGGTATATCTCATCTCAAAAGAAGCATAGCCCCTCACCCCAGGGAAGCCCCAGCCCCTCTCCCAGTTATTGTCTTTATTCCCAGGACCCTCTGCACCCCTGCCCCCCACTCACAGGGCCCACCTTCAGCACCTGGTAGGTCACTGCAGTATCTTGTTTCACAGCGAGCAAGGCCTCCCCCAGGGCAGTTCTGAGTCTCTCGGGATTTCCCTCCCCTCAAATGTTCAAGGGTGGGCTGTGTCTAGGAGTCTGAGAGTCAGGCAGAAATGTGGAGAACCCCAGGCTTCCAGGAGTGCTGAGGCTGTCTGGTGAGGGGTAGAGGTCCAGGCAGGGGAGATGTTGGGTCCAGCCTAGGAGAGGAACTAGCTGCAGTGGGGAGTGGACAGCCCCAGCCCCTCAGCTCTCCATCCCTACTGAGGAGGCCCAAGGATCACACCTCTCACCCTACAGGGTCAGGCCCCAGAGTGGCAAGTAAGGGGTTCTGAGCTGGGAGGTAGGGGGCCCAGGAAAGGCAGGGCTGAGTTGTTCCATCATTCCAGGCTTCTCTGTGGACAGGGACATGGACAAGTCTTTCATAGCTGGGCCTCAGTTTCTCCAGGTGTGAAGGGGTAAGACCTGGCCCAGAGGGGGAAGCTCCCTCCAGGCCTGGCTCCTGCTGTGACCTACTGGGAAAGAAGGCCCTGGGAAAGGCTCCAGGAATGTGCCCTGCAGTGGCCTGTCCCACCTGCTGGCATATGGTGATGCTGTGCAGGGTGGAGAGCATGGCTACAATGAGTGGCGTGCAGGCTCTGTCCCTTCAGCTTGGAGTCAGCTCTGGGGGACAGAACAGGGCAGCAAGTCAGCCTTGGGGTCACTTCCAGCTATGCCTTCTCCTGGCTGGGGCAGGGAGTCACCTCACAGAGCCTCAGTTTCCTCTTCTGTGAAATGGAGGGAGGAGGGGTCCCATGTTGCAGGAGGGGTGAGAGCTGTAGGTGATGATGCAAAGCCCTGGCACATGCTTGCACACAGTAGGCGTTCAGTTACTGGCATCATTCCTCACTGCAGAAGTCACTTGGGCCCAAGGCCTGGACACGTTCCAGAAAGTTCTGATAGGGGTGTCAGTGGCCTTCATCCTGCTGCTTCTCTTCGCCCTCCTCCTCCTCCTCCTCCGACACCGGGGTCAGAGCAAACACAGGATCCCAGGTGAGTAGGGAATGGGGGACCCAGGGTCGGCTCAGGCACCAGCCACAGGGAGATAAACAGATGGGGAAGGTCAGTGTAGAAACGCTGCTCCAGGCTTGGCACCTGTAGTACAGTGGTTACGGCAACATCCACATACACTGAGGCTGGCAGGTTCAAACCTGGCCCAGGCCAATTAATGAAAACTGCAACAAAACTGGGTGTTGTGGCAGGTGCCTATAATCCTAGCTACTTGGGAGGCTGAGGCAAGACAATCTCTTAAGCCCAAGAGTTGGAGGCTGCTGCGAGCTGTGACGCCACAGCACTCTACTGAGGGCAACATAGTGAGGCTCTGTTTCAAAAAAAAGAAAGAGAAAAAGAAAAGAAAAGAAAAGCTACTCCAGCATCTCTACACCAGGACCCTCTGGAAAGCACAGATAGCAGCTCATATGCCCATGTTTAAGCACCTGCTGAGTGATCAGGGTTCTGCAGTGTGTGCAGTGTCTGTGCAGGGGCATCCCCAGGTTTCCCTGTCCCCTCGAACTTTTGGGCAGGGCAGGAGCTTCTAATCTTGTAGGGCTGAGACTCTGTCCATCTCCTCCCAGCCCAGAGAGAGACTGATCCCCCACGTCCTGCAGGGTCTATTGAACCAAAGCCCAAGGACAGAGGCCTGCAGCAGAGGTAATTGTGCCCAGACTCCCAACTGCACCCACCTGTGGCCCCCTCACTGCCCCTCACCTTCTGTGTTCTCCCCCAGGTCCAGCCCAGCTGCAGACATCCAGGAAGAAAATCTCTGTGAGAGGAAGGGGACCCTATGGGGAAACGGGGACCTTAGAGGGAGACAGGGACCCTGGGGGTAGTCGGAGTCCAACATTGAGTACTAATGGGGGAGGGGCAGACTGGAGAGGGTCTGGGCTTAGGGGCCGATGGTCTGAACCTCCCACTGGGGCCCTGAGCAGGGGAGGGTGGAACTGAGAGGAAATGAACCCAGGGAATGAACCCATTCTTCTGTTCCTGCAGATGCTACTGTGAATGATACTCAGCCTGAGGATGGGGTAGAGCTAGACAGTCAGGTGAGACCCCTGTCCCTGTCCCTGTCCAAAGGCCTCCTGTTCTCACATGTAATCAGAGGACATACCCCTGTCCTCCCTCAGCTCTCAGAATCATCCCATGGGGGCCCCTCCCCATGCCTGCTGCACCCTCACTGCCCCCTTGTTTCCTGTCACCTCAGGTCCCCTTCTTTCCAGCTCCCTAGCTGATGTCTGAGTATCAGAGAACCTGGGTGTCAGAGAGTGCCTGGCTCCCCTTCCTTCCTTCACCCAGCAATGTCCACAGGGAACTTAGTCTTAAGCAGTCTGGGGGAGCTATAGACATGGCAGGGAGCACAGATGCTTCACCCTTCCTGCACTCACCTGGGCAGGAAACAATAGGCAGGAACATGCATGGCATCCTGAGTACAAAACACCATTAGGAAAATAAAGGGAGAAAAGAGCAGAGGGCATGGGGAGTGGGGTCCATCTGGGCTAGGAGGGGAGGGCTGTCTGATCAGGTGTCCCCTGAGAAGGAGCCCAGAAGGAGAGGACCACAGGGACACCCAGTGCCTTAGCACCTACAGCAGAGGAAACTTGGCAGGAAGATGGTCCTGCAGCTGGAGCCAAGTGAGCAGGGTCAAAGTGGGTAGACAAGAGGTCAAAACTGCAGGAAGTGGCTCGGCGCCTGTAGTTCAAGTGGCTAAGGCGCCAGCCACATACTCCTAAGGTGGCGGGTTCGAATCCAGCCCGGGCCCGCTAAACAACAATGATGGCTGCAACCAAAAAAATAGCCAGACGTTGTGGCAGGCGCCTGTGGTCCTAGCTACTTGGGAGACAGAGGCAGGAGACTTGCTTGAGCCCAGGAGTTGGAGGTTGCTGTGAGTGATGCCACAGCACTCTACCCAGGGGGACAGCGTGAGACTCCATCTAAAAAAAAAAACTGCAGGAAGGACGCAGCCAGGCCCTCCCAGGTCCTAGGAAGTCCCTGCAGAGTCTGTTAGGAAAGTGACATAGTCGGTCACTCTGGAATCAGTGTGGAAGCTTACTTAAGGGAAGTTGAATGGCATCAAGGAGACGCAGTCACTGCCTCTCCAACAGAGCCCATAGAATGAAAACCAACAGAGAGTAACCTACTCCCAAGCAAACCACTCCTGATTCTTCTTCCCCACTGTCCAGGGAATTCCTGGAGATGTGAGACAGACAGGCAATAGGGACAGGCAGATGGACAGTCAGGTGGGACTTTCCTCCCCAGGCTCCCAGGCCTCCCCCACTCTAACCATGCACCTTCCTTCTCATTCTTCCCCCACTTCAGGCTGCTGTATCTGATGACCCCCAGGATGTAACCTATGCTCAGGTACACAGCTTGACCCTCAGACGGAAGACACTTAAACCTCCTTTGTCCCAGGAAGGAGACGCTTCTGAGGAGCCCAGCGTGTATGCTGCTCTGGCGGTCCACTAGCCCAGAAGGGCCCTATACCCCACATTGCAGAGGCTCAGGGACTTAGAAGGCCCAGGAGCTGCCCCATTGGACACAGGACTAGTGAACCCCAGCCTAGATCCCTAACAAAAGCCACCAGGAGGTCCAGGGAACTTTTGGAAGTCGCCTGATTCTGCATCAGAGATAAATAATACCAAGATCTACATTTTGGAAATAAAGTAACAGACTTTTCAATAGTCAATGAGTTAAATAGATGAGAAAACAGAATTGCATAATATCACCCATCAAAGCTATGCAATGGCAAAGAACAATGAATGTACCTTCTAAGAAGCCTTAAAAAAATCAGTGGTTATGTCAACAGTTTAGAAAAATAATAAATGATTCCAAATGAAGGTAGAAGGAAGGAAATAATGAGTAACCATTCTAGCCTGAGCAGAGACCCCGTCTCTACTAATAATAGAAAAAACTAGCTGGGCATGGTGGAGGGTGCCTGTCGTTCTAGCTACTACTTAAGAGGCTGAAGACAGGAGGATTGCTTGAGCACAGGAGCTTGAGGTGCTTGTGAGCTAGGCTGAGGCTATGGCACTCTAGCTTGGTGGACAGAATGAGACTGGATCTCAGAAAAAGGTGTGCAACAGGCTCGGCGCCTGTGGCTCAAGTGGCTAAGGCGCCAGCCACATACACCTGAGCTGGTGGGTTCGAATCCAGCAGGGCCTGCCAAACAACAATGACAGCTGCAACCAACAAATAGCTGGGCATTGTGGCGGGTGCCTGTAGTCCCAGCTACATGGGAGGCTGAGGCAGAAGAATCACTTGAGCCCAGGAGTTGGAGGTTGCCGTGAGCTGTGATGCCACAGCATTCTACCCAGGGTGACAGACAGCTTGAGGCTCTGTCTCAAAAAAAAAAAAAAAAAAAAAAAAGGTGTGCAACATCTTGGCTCAGCCCCAAATTTCCCATATACTCTCCTTCCCCATGGCCCATGGCTGTGGATAACTGACTGGGTGTGGGTGAAGATGGGATCCCTCTGCACACTCTGGCAAGACCTACCTCCCTTGCAGTGGGGTCTCTCTGTTAGCAATAGCTCCACAGCCAACCCTATGACCTCGCCCCAGCACCAGGTTCTAACTACCCACATGCTGACACTTCAGTGTCACATCCTCCCCCTAGCTCTCCCAAAATACTGACTTAAATTAGGGAGACCACCTCCTCACTGTCTCTCCATGGCAGAGCCCTGAGAAAGAAAATCCCCAGGGAGGGTATCCCTTCCTCCCCTAGCCATCCTGCCCAGCATCCTCACTCCAGGCTGCTCCATCTGAAGACCCCCAAGAAGTGAGCTACACCCAGCTAGACAGCTTGACCCTCACATGGGGACAACTGTACCCTCTTCCTCCCAGTCTGGGGAGCCCCAATCCAGTGACTATGCTGCTCTGCCATCTACTAGCCCAGAACAGCCAGACCCCTCACCCCAAGATATGTGACTGCAAGGACTCTGTGAAGGCACAGGTGCTGCTCCAGGGACACTAAAGATTATTCCCCAGGCAACACGTGAGAGGGAGGACTGACTGCCCTGTAGGTTTCAGTCGCATAGCACTTTGTCACTTTATAACTGACCTCAAATCTGCAAAACCCAGAGGACCGAAACAGCTACAGCATGCAAAACAGCCCAAGCCCCTTCCTCCCGAGTGACACAATTTCCCAACAGGGCAAAGGAAAAGGAAGCCTGCCTCTCCTGACCACAGAAACTGCATGTGCAGGGGGAGGAGAGCAGTTCCCTAAACATGCCTTCCTCAAGGTCAATGATCCACCTCCCCAAGCTACATCTGAAGACAGAACTGGAGTAAATTTTTTTTTTTTTAGAGTCTCACTATGTCTGTTACTTTCGATAGAGTGCTATGGCATGACAGCTCACAGCAACCTCAAACTCTTGGGCTTAAGCAATTTTTCTGCCTCAGCCTCCCAAGCAGCTGAGACTACAGGGACTCACAACGTCCAGCTACTTTTTGGTTGTTGTTAGTTTGGCAGGCCCAGGCTGGGTTTGAACCTCCAGCTCTGGTGTACGTGATTGGCAGGCACCCTAGCCGCTGAGCTACAGGTGCTGAGCCCTTTTTTGAATCAGTCTTAAACCTTTGCCCTGGATAGAGTGCCATAGCATCAATGCTCATAGCAACCTCCAACTCCTAGACTCAAGAGATCCTCTTGCCTCAGTTTTTCTTTTTAGTAGAGATGGTGGTCTTGCTTCAAGCAATCCACCCACCTCAGCTTCCCAGAGTGCTAGGATTACAGGCAGGAGCATGTCACCCAGCCAACAGAACAAGCTTTGAAATTAAGTCTGTAGATGTTGTGGCATGCCCCCCCCCCCCGAAAAAATGCACTCACTCACTAACAGTGAATCCCAAGAGAGGTCGTCTCAGAGATGAGCTCCCACCAAACTGTCAAGGTCAACATTGAAGGCCCTGACTTCTACTTGCTACTTTCTCTGCTTGAAAATGACTCTTGGGCTCAGAGTCATGTGGCTCAGTGAGTAGAGTGCTGGCCCCATATACTGAGGGTAGAGGGTTTGAACCTGGCCCTGGCCAAACTGCAACAAAAAATAGCCAGGCTTGTGACAGGTGCCTGTAGTCCCAGCTACTTGTGAGGCTGAAGCAAGAGATTTGTCTAAGCTCAAAAGCTGGAGGTTGCTGTGACGCCACAGCACGCTATCCAGGGTGACAGAGTAAGACTGCCTCTCTAAAAAAAAGATTCCTGCCCATCCCACATGCACTGGTAGCTCACTTCTTAGAATTCCCTTCCATTTGTTTTCTCAAATTTCCATAAAGCTGTTAGTATCCAGCTGGTAGAGGTGTTTCCATCAAAGAAGGCATAAACCGGTAGGTAATTCCACTCACTTGGGAGGCTGCCCAAGCAGAAGGAAGACCCCTGGAGCCCAGGCTGCAGTAAGCTATGATCATGCATGCACTCCAGCTGGGGAAGGGATTAAGCTCTTACAAAAAAAATATTCTGTATGTATTTCACCACTCTAACAGGTCAGTAAGGCCAACCAAAGACTCTTCCTATACAAGCAACAGCCCAGCTTTAAGGTGGCTTTGTCTAGGACCCAGTGTGAGCTTTGCAGAAGACCAGACCAGAGTCAGGAGGGGAAGAGACACAACAATGTAACTCCAAAGTGTCAACTCTGTTTTATTATCTGACAGGAAAACTAGACAATCCTCCAACCCAGGAGGTGATGGGTGGGCTTAATCCTCCTCCTCATCATCTCCGGCTCCAGCCCCACCCTGGCCCTTCTTGGCGTTCTTCCTCTTCACACGGCCAGGGCGGCCTCCCCCATAGGGAGAGCGGAGGGAGAAGTCAATGTGCTTCTGGGAGTCCAGGCGGACAATGAAGGATGGGATATTCACCACCTGCTTGCGGACCCTGCAGGAGGGAAGAGCAGATGAGGGTAAAAGGCATAAAGGCCCAACCCACAATACCACACTTCTCTTGGCCTGCCTGTCCTTTGCAACTGACAGGACCAGTGCTATAGCTGCAAGACACTGGAAGCAGAGCCACAAGGGCACTTCTGGTCCTGTGGGACTTGAGGCATCACCTAATCCCCACCTGTTTTTGCTGAGTGTCTTATCCTTATTTACAGAAGGAAGAGAAATCCAAAGCACCTGGCACAAGACCACAAAGCAAGTGGAGTGGCAGTGCATGACCCTACTACCTGCGTCACTGATACTCAGATCCCTGTGCATCATCTATGACCATGAGCAGCTTCATACCCATGAAGCAGTGACCTGAGGCTCAGTCTGAGATCATTTTCAACTGAAATTTGAGCAGGTGGTTCACAGGGTTAGTGAAGGACTGAGGCAGAATTTCCGATGCAAACATCCCCAAATGGTGCCCACTTTACAGAAAAGGCAAACTGAGAAGCCAGATAAAGACCCATTTGCCCACACTAGCCTTTCCCCTGCACCTGCTGCCACCCAAGCCAACTCCTCCTGCAGTCCTTGACACACGAGCATCAAACTAGGACAGTAGTGAATATGCCAAGTTCATGCCAACAAAATGGCCTGGATGAACTTCCCAAGAAAGCCTAGCAGACAACTGAACCCACCCATTCAGTCCAGGCAGGCCTACTCCTCGCCCTCCACTGGGGAGGCCCAGAGCTGTTACCTGTCTCACTGCCCACATGCCTGGCAGAGGCCTTCACAAGGTGTACGGCTCAAGCCGCAGTGACCCTTGCGCTGGACTATGGGAGATGATGCCCCCAGCTTTCACATGCGCTTTTAGCAGGGATGAAATCTGTACCCTCAAGGTGAGCTCACACCTGTCACCTCTGAGGGCTGCATAGGAAATAGTGACAGCAGGTTCAGTGAGTAACCATCCAAAGGGATAGGGTGGGGGAAAACTCAGGCGCCACCAGTGGTGGGGTACCTGATATGGCGCTGGCGGATGAGCACACGGGCATGATGTATGGACTTGGCCAGGCCCAGCTTGAAGACCTGGGTCTGCAGGCGCCTCTCCAAGAAGTCCTCTATCTTCAGGCCCAGGATGTAATCCAGCTTCATCTTGCCCTCGTCCAGCACCCCAATGCGGACAAGTCGCCGCAGCAAGGCATTACCTACAAGAGTGGGAAAAAGTGCTGATTCAGGTCTGACTTTGGACTTCTTGGGGTCAAATCCTGCCCTACCTCTCAGTAGTTCCATGTTGTGGTGATGGGACTCAGGTAGGAAATAAGGGCCATCTCTGGTACAGGGCTCAAAGTGCTAATCACTGTGACTCGCACAATCCTTAAAACCACCCTGAGGCGGTTACTACAGCTAACAGGCAAACACATCCATGATGTTGTAACTCACCCCCAAAAAGGAACACAACACACCTCACTCCACATTCTCACCAAGAGTAAATGAGATGATCCCCTTCCAAGGGCTCAGTTTACAAAAGACCAAGTGCTGCGGCTCGGCGCCTGTGGCTCAATCGGCTAAGGCGCCAGCCACGTACACCTAAGGTGGCGGGTTCGAATCCCCAGCCCGGGCCCGCCAAACAACAATGATGGCTGCAACCAAAAAATGGCCAGGCGTTGTGGCGGGCGC
>CAUYQV010020773.1:0-17048 GCA_963574575.1 Galagoides demidoff | reverse complement strand
AAAATAGATAAAGAAGGGACATTTATTAAACCAACAGAGGGCATCTACAGCAAACCCACAGCCAATATGTTATTGAATGGAATTAAATTGAAATCATTTCCACCTAGATCAGGAACTAAGCAAGGTTGCCCATTGTCTCCACTCCTTTTTAACATTGTAATGGAAGTCTTAACCATTGCAATTAGGCAAGAAAAGGAGATCAAGGGTATCCATACAGGGTTAGAAGAGATCAAACTTTCACTCTTTACATATGATATGATTGTGTATCTAGAAAACACCAGGGATTTGACTACAAAACTCTCAGACGTGATCAAGGAATATAACAGCATCTCAGGTTACAAAATCAACACTCATAAATCAACAACAGTCAAGCTGAAAAAACAGTCAAGGACTCTATTCCATTCACAGTAGTGCCAAAGAAGATGAAATTTGGGGGAGTTTACCTAACAAAGGATGTGAAAGATCTCTATAAAGAGAACTGTGAAACTCGAAGAAAATAAATAGCTGACGATGTTAACAAATGGAAAAACATCCCATGCTCATGGCTGAGAAGAATCAACATTGTTAAAATGTCTCTACTACCCAAAGCAATATACAATTTTAATGCAATCTCTATTAAAGCTCCACTGTCATACTTTAAGGATCTCAAAAAAATAATACTTCATTTTATATGGAATCAGAGAAAACCTTGAATAGTTAAGACATTACTCAGAAATAAAAACAAAATCAGGAGGAATCACTGTACCAGACCTCAGATTATACTATGAATAGATAGTGTTTAAAACAGCCTGGTGCTGGCACAAAAACAGAGAGGTAGATGTATGAAACAGAATAGAGAACCAAGAGATGAACACAGCTACTTACCATCATTTGATCTTCAATAAGCCATTTAAAAAATTCAGTGGAGGAAAAGACTCCCTATTTAACAAATGGTGCTGGGTGAACTGGCTGGTGAACTGTAGAAGACTGAAAATGGACCCACATCCTTCAACATTAACTAAGGTAGACGCTCACTGAATTAAAGATTTAAACTTAAGACATGAAACTATAAAAATACTAGAAGAAAGTGCAAGGAAAACACTTGAAGAAATTGGTTTGGGCGAAAATTTTATGAGGAGGACCCCCCTGAGCAATTGAAGCAACATCAAAAATACACTACTGGGATCTGATCAAACTAAAAAGCTTCTGCATATCCAAGAACACAGTAAATAAAGCAAGCTGACAGCCCTCAGAATGGGAGAAGATATTTCCAGGTTATTTCTTTGACAAAGGTTTAATAACAAAAATCCACAGAGAACTCAAACATGTTAGCAAGAAAAGAACAAGTGATCCCATCTCAGGGTGGCCAACGGACTTGAAGAGAAACTTCTCTGAAGAAGACAGGCGCATGGCCTACAGACATATGAAAAAATTCTCATCATCCTTAATCATCAGAGAAACGCAAACCAAAACCACTTTGAGATATCTCTAACTCCAGTAAAATTAGCCCCCATCACAAAATCCCAAAACCAGAGATGTTGGAGTGGATATGGAAAAAAGGGAACACTTCTGCACTGCTGGTGGGAATGCAAACTAATACATTCCTTTTGGAAAGATGTTTGGAGATCACTTAGGGATCTAAAGATAGACCTGCCCATTCAATCCTTCAATTCCTCTGTTAGGTATATATCCAGAGGACCGAAAATTATGTTATAACATAGATATTTGTCCCAGAATGTTTCTTGTAGCCCAATTCATAATTGCTAAGTCATGGAAGCAGCCCAAGTGCCCATTGACCCATGAATGGATTAATAAATGGTGGTATATGCACACCATGGAATATTATGCAGCCTTAAAAAATATGGAGACTTTACCTCTTTCATGTTTACATGGATGGAGCTGGAATGTATTCTTCTTAGCAAAGTATCTCAAGAATGGAAGAAAAAGTATCCAATGTACTCAGCCCTACTATGAAACTAATTTATAAGCACCCACATTTCCCATATGAAAGCTAGTAACCCAACTATAGCCCAAGATGAAGGGGAAAGAACAGAGGGAGAGTAGAGGAGGGGGAGGATGAGTGGAGAGAGGGTAATTGGTGGGACCACACCTACAGTGCATTTTGCAAGGGTATATGTTAAATCTACAAAGGGTAGAATATAAATGTCTTAACACAATATCTAAGAAAATGCAGTGAAGGCTATATTAACCAGTTTGATGAAAATATTTCAAATTGTATATAAAACCAGCACATTGTACCCCATAATTGCATTAATGTATACAGCTATGGTTAATTAAAAGAAAATAATGGCATCAATGCTGATAATAGTACCATAAGCAATTAGCCAAAATTAAAAGAGAGAGATTAGTTGTATATAAGATGATCCTTCTAAAATTAGAGCTTTCAAAATAATACAGTGTAAAGACTTCCTTGTGCAGTGATTAAACACCTTTCATTAGAAGAATTCAAATTGTATCAATATTACAGTCTTTTAGTGATATATATGCTTATAGTCTATAGCACTGGGTAAAATCAGTATGCATGTTTATTAATATCCCCTGAAATACATTGATTCTCACTTAATTCTCATAACTTGGTTGTGTTTTAACATGGCTTCAAGAAAAAGAACACAAACATTTTATTTCAGCATATTAAAAACAGAAGTTATGCCAAAGAAAACTTAATAATGTTATTACATGCATTCCCCTTTTTGTAATTACTAAAATCTTAGGATGAGTCCTGACAAGCTTTTATTATATTTGAGGATATTGATTCAACTGGAGATAAAGCAATTATGTTAAGTTCAAAGGAAGCACATAAAATTGACTTCTGTAAAATAAATGTTTGAAGCATGTTTTTAATAGTATATTTTATTACAAACTACATACAAAAATAACAAGGTGCAAAAAGGATAATATTGAAGCTGTGATTAAAGTAATAGTTACAGAAGTAATGTGCAGGAAGTAATATGTGATTTCATTTGTTTTCTGCTTGATCTATGTTCACTTACCTCTTCCACAAGGAAAGTAAATCCAGGAGTCTTAAATAATCCATGTTAGGTGCAGGTGAAGCAAGTAATGGAGCCCCCCACCCCCGCCGACAAACAAACAACTGAAAAGCAACCAGGTTCAAAACATCCAGATATAGTGGATGGGAGCCTTTTTATAAATATGTTTTTATTTTTTCTTTTTTTCACAGTTTTGGCCAGGGCCAGGCTGGAACCCACCACCCCTGGTATGTGGGGTTGGTGCCCTACTCCTTGAACCACAGGTGCCACCCCTTTATAAATACCTTTTAAATATCAAGGCTGGAAATTATAGATCATGTTTGTTTTAATGGTAGTTCTCAGTTTCAAAAAGATACCACTTCCACAATAACATTAAAGAATAATTTTGCAGAATGAACTTCATGTTGATAGAAAATAATAAAGTTGACAATGATATTATAACAAATATCAGTTATTTCAATCTTCAGATTAATATGAGATAGTTTTTTATTAAACAATGCTATTACAATTCAGTAAAGATCTTATCAGTTGAGTGAATGTTCAAACAGTCACTTAATTTTGATGGTTTTATTATAGTACTATTATTTAAAATTTTGTTTTTGAGAGTAGATGTTCTCTTCTTTGTGGCAGGGAGAAGTGATAATTTCTTAAAGATGAAAGGCCTAAAACATCCCTCCAGCATAATTGGGCATCACTACTGAATTATTCCCTTAATATCAATTGCAAAGCTTTTCTATAGCTAATCATCTCTTCTGTATTTTATCCAGTATCCTCTTCATTTAAAACTTTGTGGCAACACTGTTATTATGGAAATTTGTGGCTAAATCTAGACTATTTAAAGATGAAGTAAAATTCTTAGAGGAGGAAGGAACTTGTGCAGATAGTGGAAGAGAAAGAAGGTAAATTCTGTCATCTTTGGGGAAATTAGCTTCATTAGATTTCAGTGTTGAACACAAGTTGCATAGAACATAGGGAGAAAATGAGTTTAATGTTGATTTAGAATCAGGTGTCCTCAAACTATGGCCCCCGGACCACATGCAGCCTGCCTAGGACATTTATCTAGCCCGCCAGGTGTTTTTGCCACCACTGCCTGTCCTGCTTAGCAGCTGACTCGTCCCAGGGCTCTCCAACGGTCTGAAGGACAATGACTTGCCCCCCTGTTTGAAAAGCTTGAGGACCCCTGATTTAGATGATAGATATAGAACCATAATTTAGTGTGTTAAAAATATAAATTAAAATTTCTTTTTCTTCATTGTCTTCCCCCTTTCTCATCAACTTGTTTCTCCTTTTTTTGATGAGAACAACCAAGTAATATTTACACTTTGGTTAGAACTCATACTACTTAACATTGAAATATTTTATATGCTTCAATATTTTGGCTTGCATTTTTCTTTGGAGTAAGATTTTTTAAATAACAATTTAAGGAAAGTTGATAGCTATCGAGCTATTCAGACTTTCTATTTTTTCACGTCAATTTTGGGATCTTGTGTTTTTCAAAGAATTTTCCAAACTATACAAGTCTCCAAGTGTTTTGAAATGAAGTTGTTTGTTTTTAATACCATATTACACATCTGTTGATGACAATAGGATTTGTAATGATATACCTTTTATCATTCTTGATATCAATAATTTTCTAATTGCTTTTTCCTTGATCAGACTTGATAGGAGTTTATCCGTTAATTAGTCTTTTAGAAAACTTTTATCTATTCTCTACTTTAATTTCTGATACCTTCATTATTTCCTTTCTTCTACTTACTTTGTGTATAAATTGCTTCTATTTTTTAAATGCATAAGATGGAAAATGATATTCTCAGTTTTATCTCACCTTATTTTCTTAACACATCTCAGCTATCAATTCCCCCAAGCACAATTTTAGTTGTATTCCACACATTTTGATAAGTGCTATTATCATTATATTCAGATTAAAGCATTTTATAATTATTTTGTGATCTATTTTTCATCATGTTAATTATTTTGACTGTTCTAGCTAGCTTATTGTTATGATATCAAATTCAATTTCACAGTTGTGAAAAAAACTTTACAGGTCTTCAGTTTTTGACCTCTACTGAGACTTACTTTAGGCCAGCAGATGTTTTATATTGGTGAATGTTTAATATGCAATTGAAAAGAATGCATCTTCTAAAGTTTCAAACGTTTCATATTATGTAGTGTTCTATAAATATCACTTAGTAATAGATAATTGATAGTATTCTTCAGATTGTGTTTATTTTTATTTATCTCTTGTCTACTCAGTCTATCAATTAGGAATAAATGTTAAAATCTACCACTATGATTGTCACTTCTTCCTTTGTCTTTTATGTTTCCTTGTCATATATAATCATGTGTCATGTAACCATGGGATGCAGTGGAAGAGACATGTTAATAGGTGATTTCTTTGTGTGAAAATCAGTGCACCTACACAACCTAGAGGGTAATAGCCTGATAAGCACCTAGGCTAGATAGCATTTTGCTCCTGGGTTAGAGTCACCATGTTACTGTACTGAATATTGTGGGCAATTGTAACACTATAAGTATTTTGTGTCTAAACATATCTAAACATAGAAAAGGTACAGTAAAAACAAGGTATGAAAAATAAACATGGTATACTTGGATAGGGAACTTAGCTGTGTATGGAACTGAGTGATTGGTGAGTGAATGTGAAACCCAGGACTTTACATTACTATAGAGTTTATAAACATCGTAGGCTACACCAAATTTATTAAGATGATAGGAAGTATTTATTGGATGATAGGAAGTTTCAGCCAATCATGATAATCTTGTGTGAAAAATTTGTGTCACTGATTTTCACACTGATTACCTTGTGGAACCACAGTTGTATGTGTGAGACTGAAATGTCATTGTGCTATATGGAACTATATCCTGAAGCTCTGTTATTAAGTATGTAGATATTTATTATTATTATTTCTTCTTATGTCTCTTTTATTTTGTGTGTGTGTTTCTACCATTATGTTTTGTTGCTGTAGGTCTTGCGAAAAAGCAATGTCGCAGAGAATAAGCACACTTATTAAAATTGTGTTTTAAATAAAGGTGACCATCTGCTCGCTCAGGCAAAATGGAGAGCTGCTTTATTTGCAGTTGGTTTATATAGGGAATTTTGTACATGTGCATAATACAGCAATGACCTCATTGATCCATTTAAACATCATGTGACTACCTCCTGATTAGCTTCCCATAATCCACTCAACATACACCTTTTGACATAATCTTTTCAACATAACTCAATTTCACATAACTTAATGGAGAACGTATTGTTAACCATTACTTCTTTGTTCTTATCTGATGATGACTGAGGCTATGGAGGAACAAGGTAGATTGAATACCTGCCCCTCCTGCCCTTGCCATTTGGAGGCTGTTACTTCAGATCTTTAAACAAGACCTAAAGAAACTTCTTGGGCATGCAGGACTTTGTGTGCAAACCTCTGCTCCCACATAGGCCTTAAGTCAGGAGGTTTTTGCTGGAATCTTTTATAAGGAATTTTCAGGCTGGATTTCTCAAAAGCCTTTCACGAGCCCAGGTTTCATCTGTGCCACTAGATACCTGTATGCATTGGGTAAATTTCTCTTCTTTTGAGGTCCCTGAGCACATTTCCATTCCTAGACCCACCAGCAAGTGACCTTTGTCACTTACCACAGATCAGGAAAGGTTACTGATGGGTATCTGGCCAGTATTCTCAAGGGCTTTTTTATTGGCCTTATAACGGTCCTCAGTTCTTTTTTTTTTTTTCTTCACAATTTTTGGCCAGGACTGGGTTTGAACCCACCATCTCCAGCTTATGGGGCCAGTGCCTTACTCCTTTGAGCCACAGGCACTTTTATTGGCCTTATAAAGTCAACCTTAATTCCTTAACTCAGTCTGGACATCTCTGGAAATGCCATTTCAGCCAGAACCTTGGTCAAGTTAGGCCCACCGGCCATATGGGATTCTGACTCAGTTTCTCACAAGTATACCTGCACAAAGTCTTTTCACTGCTCTCTCTCAAACGGCTAATGCTTAGCTAATTTTTTTTTTAATTGAAGCGCAGTTATGCTCTGTTGCCCAGGCTGGAGTGTAATGGCCTGATCATAGATCACTGTAGCTTTGTAGCTTCAAACTCCTGGGCTCAAGTCTTCTTCCTGCCAGTCTTCCAAGTATGTAGAACAACATACAAGCACCACTACAGTGGGATAATATTTCATTTCTTAAAATATTTTGTAGAGACAGGCTTTTGCTGTGTAACCCAGGCTAGTCTTAAATTCCTGACCTCAAAAAATCCTCCTGCCATTTTGATTGCTGTAGACTTGTAGTATAGCCTGAATTCTGCTGGGGTGATGCCTCTGATTTAGTTTTTATTACTAAAAATAGTCTTAGCTATGTGGATTTTTTTCTGGTTCCATACAAAACGAAGTGCTATTTTTACAAGTTCTTCAAAATATGATGTTGGTATTTTAATGGGGATTACATTGAATCTGTACATTGCTTTGAGCAGAATAGATGTTTTGACATGTTGATTCTTCCCAGCCAAGAGCACAGTATGTTATTCCATTTGTTAGTGCCTTCTGCAATTTTTCTTAGGGTTTCATAGTTATCTTTGAAAACACCTTTTACCTCTTTTGTTAGGTATATTCAAATATAGAGACATATACATTTGGAACAGAATAGAAAACCAAGAGATGAAACCAGTCTCACTTGCCATCTGATCTTTGATAAACCAAACAAAAACATACATTAGGAAAATAATCCCTCTTCAACATAGGGACTGGGAGAACTGGATGCCCACAGGTAAAAGACTGGAACTCAACCCACACTTTTCTCACCATTTACAAAAATTGTCTAAGGTGGATAGAAGACTTAAATTTAAGACCCAAAATAATAAAAATCTTAGAAGAAAGTGTGGGGAAAACTCTTAGCAATGTTGGAAAGTTTTTATGACAAAGACTTCAGCAGCCATCTTTACAACAACAAAAATTAACAAATGGGACTTAATTAAGCTGAAAAGCTTCTGCACAGCTAAGGACACAACAAGTAAAGCAAAAAGACAACCTTCAGAATGGGAAAGGATATTTTCAGGTCACCAATCTGACAGAGGGTTGATAACTAGAATCTACAGAGAACACAAATTAATCAAGAGAAAAAGAGTCAACAATCCCAAATACCTCTGGGCAAGAGATATGAACAGAACCTTCCCTGATGAAGACAGATGAATGGCTAACAAATATTTGAAAAAATGCTCATCATCCCTGATCATCAGAGAAATGCAAATCAAAACCACATTGAGATACCACCTAACCCCAGTGAGAATAGCCCACATCACAATGTTTCAAAGCTGTAGATGCTGGAGTGGATGTGGAGAGAAGGGAACACTTTTACACTGCTGATGGGACTGTATACTAATACAGCCTCTTTGGAAGGAAATATGGAGAATCCTCAAAGAACTCAAATTAAACGTCCCATTTGATCCTGCAATCCCATTACTAGGCATCTACCCAGCAGAAAAAAAATCCTTTTATCATCAGGACATTTGTACAAGAAAATTCTTTAGAAAATTCTTAAAATTCCTTAAACACTTTATTACAGCTCAATTTGTAATCACCAAAATGTGGAAACAGCCTAATTGCCCACCAACCCATCCCCCAGGAATGGATTAACAAGCTGTGGTATATGTATACCGTGGAATATTATTCAGCTACATTATAAAATATGGAGACTTTACATCTTTTATATTAACCTGCATGGAGGTGGAACGCATTCTTAGTAAAGCACCAGAAGAATGGAGAAGCAAGAATCCAATGTATTCAATTCTAACGTGAGGGCAGTAGATGAGTGAATACAAGAGGTGAAGTAGGGGAATGACAGAGCAGGGAGAGTGAAGGCGGGTGGGGGTGGGGTTTGCAGTGAATGGCACACCTATTGGGGGCGGTGACACAATCATGAGGAATTTTACCTAAGCAATCCAGTCAATATAACCTAATTCTCTGTACCTCAATGAATCCCAAACAGTAAAAAATAATAATAAAAGCAATAGTTGTAATAATATCATATACTAAAAAAAAAAAAAAAAAAAAAAAAATTCCTCCTGCCTCTCCCTCCCAAAGTTCTGGGATTACAAGCATGAGCTACTGAGTTACCGTGCCTGGCCTAGTCTGTGTCCCTATATTTAGTATATATATCTTTTAAACAGAATATTTTGATCTTGCTTATTTTATTCATTGTAACAATATAATTACAGTTAATGTACTTATTAATAAAATTGTGGTTATGTTTGCCATTTTGCTAATTATCTACAATTTTAGATAATTTGCCTCTTCTAGATTTTGTTTTTCTCACCTTTCTTTTCTGCCTTCTTTTGGATTATGCATTTTTTTTACTATTCTGTTTGAATTCCACTATTGACCTATAGCTATTGCCCTTTTAGCTATGCTACTTTGTATATTTTAGTATCTTTCCCTTACCACAAGCTACTTAGAATTAACATGGAACCACTTAATTGGAAATGTTAGAAGCTAGAAATATCCCCCATTCTATATAATGTACATTCTGGGGTAATGTGTTTTAAATCCACTTCTATTTTTAAATTTCATAATTTAATGTTATAATTTTTGCACTGAACTACCAATTTTCCTAAGAAAATAGGCAGTCCTTTCATTTTACCTACAGCTCTCATTTTGATGGTCTTCATTCCTTCCTGTAGACCTGTATTTCCGATGTCATTTCACTTCTGTCTGAAGAATTTCCTTGTAGCATTTCTTACCGTGTAGGACTTGAGAAACATATCTTTCCAGTTTTCCTAAAAATTACCTAAAAATACATTTGTTTAGTTATATAAGTTATTTTGATAGAATGTAGAATTCTGGTTTGAAAATGTTTTTATTTTAATAAATTTAGGGACAAGATTCACTGTCTTCCTATTCTGGTTGTTTCTAATGCAAGGTCTGACGCTATTTACATCATCGTTCCTTTGGAACTGCTGGGTATTCTCTGCCCTCCACTCCCAGGACCATTTTTAATACTTATTTTTGTTTTTATGACTTTGACTACAATTCATCTACATGTAGTTTTCATTGTTTTTATGCTCCTTGGAGTTTGCTGAGCCTTCCATCTTCAGATGAGGGGTAAGATGTGACCTTCCCATCCTTGAACGTCTAATTCTCTGTTTTCTCCCATCATTCTAGGAACATAATTTCATGTATGACACACATCTGATGTTGTTTTCCTGATCCCAAGTTTCTTTCTTTCTTTTTTTTTATTTCTTATAGCATAACTGTGTACATTAATGCAATCATGGGATACAGTGTACTGTTTTCATATACATTTTGAAATACTTTCATCAAACTGGTTAACATAACCTTCATGTCATTTTCTTAGTTATTGAGTCAAGATATTCATACTCTGCTTTTAGAAAGATTCACTTGTACCCTTTGATGGCTCAAAGGAGTAGGGTGCTGACCCCATATGCCTCTGGGTGATGCCCCATTGCTGGCAGCCCCGGTCAAAAACCGCAAAAAAAAAAAAAAATAGAGAAAATAATGTCAAGAAATAAACTTAGTAAACCATAGAGGTGACCCCACCAACTTTATTTCTTGACATTATTTCCTCTTTTTTTTTTTTTTTTTTGCACTTTTTGACCAGAGCTGCCAGCAATGGGGCACCACCCGGTGGCATATGGGGTCAGCGTTCTACTCCTTGGAGCCATAGGCACTGCCCTATTTTCTCTATTTTTAAGATCAAATACTTTCAATTGATTTTGAATCTCTTAAGCCTTCCTTCTTTATCTTCCTGACTCATGGAATATCTTATTAATGACTTTTTTTTTTCTCTTTTACAAAAACAAATTGAGAAGATAGACAGACCCTATGCCCTTTCATACAATTTCTCCTTTTATTTACTTATCATATGAGTATTGTGCATTGTTATAATTAGTGATCCAATATTAATATTTTTTGTTTACTAAAATCCATCTTTTATTTGCATATCCTTAGTTTCAACCTGGTGCCCCTTTTCTGTCCTGGGATGCCGTCCAGGGCATTGTGGGGAGCTGTCATGTCTCCATGGGAGTTTCTCAGACTTTGCTTTAGAAGTCCTTGTCAGTTTCAAGGAGCATTGGTTAGGTATATTGAAGGATGCTCATCTGAGGTTTCCCTCATAATTAGACTGAGAGTATGGTTTTTGCAAAGGAAGATTAGAGAGATAAAGTACAATTTTCACCTTATTATAACAAGACCATATTAGTAACATGATCTGTGAATGTGAGTGCTTAACTCTATCACCTGACACATGCCTGAGATAGTGTCTGCCATATTTAACCTTCACCCTCATTTCCATACAGTTTGCTTTGGAGGAAGTCTTTATGTGCAGCCCACACTAAAAACGGTGTGGAATTAGGTTCCTCCTCTTTTAGGGCAGTGTATCTACATAAATTATTTGAAATTCTTCCACATGGAAGATTTGTCACTTTTCCCCCCATGTAAGAATTTATTTAATCATTTAGTTATTTCAGTATAGACTCACGAACGTGTATTTTGTATGTTGGGTTATAGCTTTGGTGTGGGAAGCTCTTTCAGTAAACTATCCAAAGTATTTATTTTATTCATTGCGTATATTATCCTTCTAGTTTTTTGGTATTTTTATTGATTCTTTATTGAGATAATAACATCTTTGTTCAGTAATTATGACTTTTACTTTCTTTATGACTAGATGTATTTATGTCATATTAATAATTGCTTTAAATTAAACTTAATTATAACTTATAACTTAATTCTCACATCTATAACATTTCAGGAGCTATTTATATTGACTAATTTTTAACTGTATGTTACTTTTTTCTGGTTCTTTGCATATTCAGATTTTTTTGTTGTTGCATTAAAAATATTGGCAAGAATATTTTACAGAAACTATGAATTTTGTTATTTACCTCTGAGGAGTTTTAATTTTTATGTATATTGCCATTTAAATTGCTTCCTTCTGGTTTTTCCTTAGGAGTATTGCTTTTATATTGTTGGGGACTATCTCTTTCAGATACACCTCAAATCTCTTAATCCTGGCACACAGCCTCTTCCTGAGATTTTAATGAAAATGGTGGGGTTAAACCAAGGTCCTCCTACTTAGCAGACTCAGACTTGAAACTGTAGTTCCCTTCAATGGGCTGCAAAAAGAATTTTTGTTATTGTTATGCTTTTCAGCTTTCTAGATTTATTGCTGACTAGTTGTTGTTGCTGTAATCCTCTGCTCATACTCAGTACAGAATCATTTTAAAATTGAAAGGAGTTTATATAGAGATTTGGGGGCTCACCTTTCCTCTGGTCAATCTTCTTTCTGGGATTTGATTCCTCAATTTGCAGTTATTCTGCTGTCAGATTTGTTACTTTATGTCTCAATACCCAATAACTGGAGCTAATGGTATGTCAACTTCTCAGTGTTCTCAGGGAGAAAATATGCACCCATGAGGATCTCATCACCAACATTCTTTTTTTTAAGGATCAAATCCCAGCCCATTTTTGCCCATTTTGTTTAGTCTCCAGTGCCTTCAAATACCTTTTTGTTTACTGTATTTGTCCAAAATTTATTTATTATCTGCCCAAGAGAGAGTCTGATGCAAGTTACTCTGAAATTTCTGGAACCAGGACTACCAACTGGTAGCTTGTGCAATGATGTTCAGAAATATCTTCTAGAAAAGCAAGGATACCTGGCGAAAGTGTGAATAATGAACTGTATTCATCGAGGATTTTAAGAGCAAACAGTTTTGCAGGGCAATCAAATGTTGGTGAAGACTGTTAATGGATGTTTTGTGAAGGACATGAGAGGGACTCCTGCACCCTCTGGGCAGCTTTACTACTATGCTCACTCTCTGCATCAATATTTAAAATATTGTCTGACTTTTGTTAAAACTTACCCATTGTGATCCCTTTGGCTGATGTAAGGACATCAATGTGTAATGTCCAGAAAAGAACAGCTTGGCTTATTACAAGGAACCAGACATTGAATCAGGCACCTAAAGTTTGAATCAAGAATCTATTAATTATTGGCTCTATAGTCTCAGAAAACTGTAAAAATCTTGTCAAATCTTACATAGTTCATCTAAACAGGAAAGTAATATTCATGGTATATTTTTGAAAATAGGATTCAATCTAAAAATATAATTAGCATGCTATAATTGCAAATGTCCTATTGCCAGTGTTTGCATTGATATCTCCTGGGTCCACCTTAACATATGCAAAAAATTCTTTCAATTTATAGGAAAAATATCAAGGTAATATGACACGCAATGCACGTGTTTCTTGCTGAGGAATATTTTATTAACTGAGTGGGCTTAATTCTATATTTGGGTTCCAGCTGGATGTCAAGAAGCAGGAAATAGACTCCAACTTCCAGATTTGGAGGTTGTCAAGCACTAAGCAGGGGTGTCGATGTCTACTGTTTGGCCAGAGTGAGTCAGAGAGGAGAAGTTGGACCAAAAAAAGCCTGGAGCAGGCCACAGTGGCTTGAGCCTGCAATCCTAAGACTTTGGGAGGCCGATGTGGGTGGACTGCTGGAGGCCAAAAGTCTGAGACTAACCTGAGCAAGAGTGAGAACTTTGTCTCTACAAAAAACAGGAAAAATTAACTGGGCACAGTGGCACAAGCCAGTATTCCCAGATACTTGTGGGGCTGAAACAGAAGGATTGCTGGAACCCAGGAGTTTGAGGCTACAGTGAACTATGATGTTGCCACTTCACTCTAGCCCTGGCAACAAAGTGAAACCTTGCCTCAAAAATAAAGAAAGAAAGAACTCCTGGGTTGATAATGGATTTGAAAGTAATTTAAAAGGTAGAAAACATGTAGCTCAGGAGGCGCCTGTGGCTCCATGGAGTAGGATGCCGGCCCCATATACCGGAGGTGGCTGGTTCAAACCCAACCCCCAACCCTGGCCAAAACTGCAAAAAAAAAAAAAAAAAAAGGAATGAAAGAAAATGTGTAGCTTAACGATACATTTTGGGTGGAAATCCTAATTTTGACTCTTAAACAATTGACATCCCCAAACAATGGGAAAAATTATCAGTGAATCAGTGAAAACACTTTCAAAGTTAGATTTCACACGGCATTATTTACATACAAAAATTAGTGAGAAAATATATCCTGAAATAACCCCATTATTTCCCTTTGTTGAAAAAGTGAACAAAAGCTAAAGGCATCCCTCTCCCCCCAAAAGCTGGAATGAGAGAGACTTAGGATATGATACAGCCGTGGAACACAGACTTATGCTGAACTGTCAGAAAATTCTAGGATGAACCAATGATCCAAACCTGTATCAGATTGTTTGGTAAATTTACTAGGAACAGAATGCATTAAGTACAGAAGAACCTCTGTAAGTTGGCTGCCCAAGGGAGTTGTAACAAACTGGTGGACATGCAGATGTCAACATACGGGACTAGGCCTGCTGTACTGACACGTACGTGTGCTGCACGTCCAGTTTGTGAAAATGGGGTCAACCCAGGAAGTGGTCAGTGTGGAGAGGTGGTCAGCTATGGAGATTTTTCTGTACCAATTTTCTATACCAATTTATTTTTCATATGTCACATACTCATATATCTAAAGTCATCACGACAATGAGACTTGTGTATATGGTGTTGTTTTTTATTGTTGATTCTTTAATTATAGTAGATGTATACAGCTCAAAGATAGAGATTTTCTCTTATCTTAAAATAAATCTGGTTCGTACTTCTTAGTTTGAAATATCCAAATTTAGGAAAAGTCTGCTATTCTCCATTTGACAATATTCTTACTATCACTGGAAGATGTTTAAGTGAAAAGACTCAACGAAGATCAAAAGCTAAATAAACTGTAAACAGAAAAGGAGGAAAGACATTCCTATACTGATCATTGTGTCATATTCAAGTTTTACCAGAGTTCTTGGAAGTCCGAGGACATGTGCCAAGTGAAAAAAAAACAGATGAAGGAGTAAAGCACGGGTGGTTTCTGTGTGGGAGGGCCGTGCATGCTGTATTCGCCGGAAACAAATTCCTGTCTGCTTCCCTGTATAGTCCTACTTTTTTGTTTTTGGAAGCAGCAAAGACATATGACTATCACCATAAAATCAGAACTTTAAGACATGAAATTCTAAACTGAAAACACATCACATGTATTTTCATCACATGAAATTCTAAACTGAAAACACAGCATCAGCAGCATTGTAAGCACGAGGGGAGGGGAGACTTGCATTGGCTAGATGAGAGGGAAAAGAGATAAGAGTCACATTTTATTCCCCAAATCTGGAATAAACCTGAAGGAGTAGAGGTGAGAAAACACACATGACTCCAGGAAAAGCCCACTCTGTCATCTGGGGGTGTTAGACTAGGAGGAAATCTTCTCTACCTTTCGTGTTCATTTTGGGGACCTATGGAATCAAAGCCTAATAGGTGTTCTATACCAGAACATATATGATTCATATACAATTCCTCCTTTGCTCCCCACTGGGTTCACCAGGGGTGGAGAGCCTTTCCACTCCAATTACATTAGTGAATGGAGAGAGGAAAGGGGCCCAGGAGAAACCCAAAGGAAGCTGAGCTTGAACTGAGGGCCTCTCTGAGGCAGCCTAAAAAGCTCTACAGCTAGAGTATCCCCAGGGGAATAACGGTAGGAATCAGAACAAAGATAGCTCACAGTAGTGTCCCCCTCTCACATGGTGAAAGCCTCTGTATTGCTTAGGGAAGAAACATCTGGTAAGAATGCATACACCCTCTTCCTGCGTCTCTAACAAGATGGGGCATCCAAGTAGTGCCAGTGGTGAGGCTTGGAATTAGGAATCGTCCTATTCTGGATTCCTTCTGTTTGACAGATGCCTAACTGGAATCTTCTTTCTTATTATGGAGAGGTTACATTTGATGCCTCTGAATAGATGTGCCATCACATCTTGGCAGGAGTAAGGGTAGCCCACACACTTGGTAAAGTGTTATTTCTGGTTTGTCTGTGAGGGTGTTTGCAGAAGAGATTGGCATTCGAATCAGGGACGGAGTGAGGAAGACCCACCCTCGAGTGGGCAGGCACCATCTATGTGCTGAGGGCCTGGATGAAATAGAAAGGCTGAGAAAAGGTAAATTCCTTCCTTCTTTCTCTCTTTCTTCTGGGGCCCCCACTTCTGCTCTTGGACATCAGACTTCAGGTTCTCCAGCCTTTGGACCCTGAGACCCACACCCGTGCCCCCAACCCCACCTGCCTTCACTGGTGTCACTAGCCCTGAGGCATTTGAACTTGAAGTGAGCCCTGGGGCTGCCTTCCCTTCTCTCCAGCTGGCAGGTGGCCTGCCATGGGGCTTCTCAGCTTCCATAATCATGGGAGTTAATTCACTGGTGAATCCCTCCTCCATGTATCTGAATCTGTATCATTTATATTCTGTTAGTTCTGTCTGTCTTGAGAATCCTGACTAACACAGTTAGTAGGAACCATTCAGGAAGTTGGGAAGTCCAATTTTGCCTACAAAGGAACCGTGATTTCTCCAATGAGACTTATCCATAAGAAAAAAAAAAAAAACGATCCTATATTTTGATTGGCGATCTATCTGACTCTTGTTTTTACTTTCACACCGGATCTGACTTTGGAAGTGCAGTGGGCAGAGGCAGGTGATTAAGGCTGATCCCAGGTTATTTTCCTGCCCCTTCACCTCCGCCTTTCACTGGGGTCAAGACTGCTTCGCCACCCCGTTTAAGTGGGGCTTAGACATGTGATTGCTTTGGAGATGACATATGGGTGAAAGTGAAAATGGGGCCAGTTAGAAGGTCTTCAGGGCTAGAGTGTATCTCTCGTTTCCCCCTGGATCTCTGCCAACCATCATGAACAGGGCAGAATTCTCAGCCACCAGGTCCTGCTCCCCTCAGGAAGACCAGAACTCACCAAGCCAGTTATAAATGGACCGCCCCAGCTGACCTTGCATAGTTGGGAGAAAAATAAATGTTTTTTTTTTTTTTTTTTTTTTGAGACAGAGCCTCAAGTTATCCCCCTGGGTAGAGTGCCATGGCATCACAGCTCATAGCAACCTCCAACTCCTGGGCTCAAGCGAGTCTCCTGCCTCCGCCTCCCAAGTAGCTGGGACCA
>CAUYQV010020770.1:0-18249 GCA_963574575.1 Galagoides demidoff | reverse complement strand
TGTGCTCCTCATTCTTCTCTCTTGGCTCTGCTCCAGACCATCAGCTAAGTAGCTAAACTTCTGTCCTTTCAGCCTCCTTCTGGACGGGAGCTTCTGTAAAAAGCTGGCTGCAGTCCGCCATCTTGGCTCCGCCCCCCAGGTGTTTTCTTCTTAATAAGAATTACAGTGCCCACAGCTCCCTTTAATCTCATAGGTACAGTTTCTACTTTGGAAAGGACCAGAATATTATTTAAACCTTGCACACTCTCCTGATATACCCAGCCTGCAGCCCTGGGTAGCCTGGCCTAGTTTAATTTAAAACAGCCTTTGGATTTCAAGCTAAAACATCTACCAAACTCTAGTCCCTAGGAAATGTCCTCTAAATGGGCAGGCAGGACCACGTAAAACGTAAAAGTAAAATATAAGCTGACTCATGACTGTTTCTATTACTATTTTGTGTTAATTTTGTTTTTATAAATAGGCTGCTCAGGCAGAAAACTGTAAACAAAGTTGCCAATATATAAAAGCATAAAATTTACAATTAAATGTGTGAAACCAAAGGGTGCTCGAGTTGAAGCCCCATTACGTGAACTGCATCACCGTTCACAGTGAGTAGAACTGTTCAAAACAAAGTTCTAACCAAGGTGAGGGGCAGCAGGGGCCCCAGGCGAGGAGCAGCAGAAGCTGCTGCCGCTGTTGTCTGCAGGGGGAGACTGACTTTTCCTCCTCTCGCTAGAGCAGTGAGCCCATCAAAGGTGCTGAGCTGTGGACCTAAAGCCCACTTGGAAGTCCTGGTGCTTTTCTAGACTCTACTGAGACCGGCCACACTCCAACACGTCTCCATCTAACTTGAAACATGTTCTCTGCAATAACAGGAAGTTACCTTATAAAAGTAAATGCCCTCTCAATCGGATCATATGATTTCTAAGATTTTCTTCAAAACAATGGGGGGCGGGGAGAAGATGAATCTGGATGAAGCAAAACTATGTCTAGAGATTATTAGATTCACTATCTATGATTGTACTATTTGAAATTTTCTGACATGAGTTTAGAATGCAAATATCATATAAATACCAGGTTAAGGTAAATACTAATGTTACTAGTAACACTTAGGATTAAAAATTAATTATGCCACAGTTATTCCACCTTACTCCACTACCTGTTACCCAAACTTTCTCTCTCACCAGACTGCCCTGCAGTCTCTGGGCTCCGGCCACACTAAGTTTTCTTCACTCTGTGCTCACCTTTTCTCTTTTGACCCAGGACCTTCGTACGTGCTATTTCCCCATTTGGGATTTCTCTTATTTCCACCTAACATGTCCCATCTCAGTTCTTCACTTAAATTAACTACTCTCCTCACTTGTTAAGCCACACACTTAGTTACTGCCTCACTCTACTGGCGGGCGCTACGCTGATTCTCGTCCAGTTCTGTTCCCATCAGGTTGCTCCCTTCCTGTTCTCCTGAGATTAGAATCAGGGCACGTGCCTTTCACAGCTTTGGATACATGTGAAGATCACATCAGCTCTCGCTTACGACCCTAGACCTCCTCATTATAAATATTGGGGGAGAAACTGGCCAAATGAGGTTTGGGTTAATCTTGAGAGAGGTGAAGGACCATGGTCAAAGAGATTGCCCGCACCACTCTGAAGATGTTAGACATCATATGGACCAAACAAAAGAGATTTGTGGGCCACGTGGGGTCTGTGGACCGTCCATAGATATGGGTAGAAACATGAGTGAGGACAGAGTAAGAAGGAAAGTGAAATCTGTCTTTGTTGAACTCTCAATATCTTGTAGTTTTACTTCAAATGTGGCTTATTGGCAACAGCCCAAGATATTATTTAAAATGTGAATACCAATATCCTACTTTAAAATGTGATTCCAGAGATCTCTAAGAACAGACTATTAGTGGAGAGAGATGGTCCATCTTTCATTCAATTTCTCATTGAGTTCATGTGTAATTTAATAAAATGTTCAGACTATTTGTGCCTTTCAAAATTATTATTTTTGTTACAAATATATTTTGCCTGATTTCTAACATTCTCCATTTCTTCTTCTAAATTAATCATATTAATCAATTAAAGTGGAAAGCATGAGTTCTGCTCAGTGTAAAGTAACCTCCAGCCCATGCTGTTTAATTTTATAAAGCACTCATAATGAAAAAGAATAATTCAGCTAATCAAATAACAACTTCCTTTTTCCTTACCTATCTTGATTAAGACAGCTGGCTTTCTGTAATCACTACTTCAGCCTTAGAGTCCGTTCCAAGCTGGACAAGTCATAGCAAAATGCATGAAGGTGATGCTTTAGGGCTGGATGCTGGAGGTACCCACCTTGTTTGTGGAACTAGCAATGATGCGTAGCAACTCAGCATTTCGCGAATGTTAAGTCTGTCTGTTGGAAGAAACCATGAAATATCTTTATGAGATGAAGTTGTTTATGTAAACTGTTTCCTAACAAACTGAGATCATCTCAAAAATGATAGACCCAGGCCAGGCGTGGTGGCTGATGCCTATAACCCTAGCACTTTGGCAGCCCAAGGTGAGAGAGTTGCGTAGATGCCAGGAGTTTGAGACCAGCCTAAGCAATGTAACATGACAAGACCCTGTCTCTACAGAACATTTTTAAAAGTTAGAACCGATATCAAGACAAATGTGGGATAATATGGGACCTTTGCACATAGAGATTATTTTCAAAGGAGTTTCTTATGCTAATTTTAAAATTAAAATTAAAACTTGAGTTTTTCCCAAAAGTAAAAAATAACACATTTCTAACAATATTGAGCATATTAATAGATAACCTGGAAAGGGCTTAGGTCTTAATTGGGAGTATGAATCAAAAGCTTCAGGTTAGGAAGGACCACATGGAACATCGGCTGGAAATGCAGAATCCAGGAACTAGGGAGTAATGACATTGGAAACTGCAGTGTGAACAGTCAGTGAAGGCGTGGGGGGCCGCACTCTTCCCTGCTGCCTCGTCCACCCCAATCCTGTCCTGGAATTTTTCTAAGCCAATCCAATCAGTTCCTGAACAGTATTTCACTGAACTGTAAGTTCACACCAGCATAGTCAGGAGAGCCCTTAGCATGCCTTTGGTGGGGTTTTCATTAAGAGATAGGGCCCGAATCTGGATAGTTGTTCAGCCTTCATTGGGGGCTGAAATAAGCGCAGTGGTTAAACCACACCAGTGTTTTGATGGCTGTGATCTTCGTGTTCTTCACGCAGATTCACACGGGAAGCTAATTTACTGCCATAGTGGCCTAACGTTTCCTGAGAGTATGTACCTCCCAAGGTCAGCTGCATGGTAGTAACTGCTGGTAGTTGACTCTTCTGTTTTTACATATGCAGCAAATAGGTAGAATGAAATAGAGTCATTTGGGGGAAGAAAGGAGGTGCTTAATAGACTAATAAATTGATCTCCAAAGAAGGAAAGTAGAAAAGCCTCTTTAGTTATTTTGGAAATCCCTAAATATAAATTTCTTTATCTCTCTTTCTCTCTCTCTCTCTCTCTGTGTATATATATATATATATATATACAGAGAGAGATATATCAATGTATCTGTGAGCTTAAGAAACTCTCATAGCAAAAATTTGGAATTCAAAATATAATTTTTCTCAAGTTTCTACCTAATACTTAGCTCTTATCAAAAAATAATCTGGCATATGAATGCCAAGGTTGACATAGTAATCAATTTAATTTTTTTCTTTTCTTTTGGAATGATGCCATCTGCTATAATGAGATGAGGCTGCCTGGAAAAATAGTAAAGTTGCTGACCACTCTCTGAAGCCACATCATCCAGCACTGTGATTTTAAATTTTTATTATCGTAAAAAGTGTGACGTCGTGTCTAGGGTAAAGGCTCTTAAAAAATTGAATTTGTATCAAAATAAATGCAGAAATGTATCTAATTTACCTCTGTCTCGCAGGCTAGGCCTTTTCAGCTTTTAACTCTGTAAATGCTCCGTTTTAAGTGTGTTAGGGAAGCACTTTTGTTCAGGCTGTCAAAAGGAGCTTTTGTCTAGAGAAGATAGTGGGGTGGGGGTGGGTTGTGTTTTTCCTCTTCACCCTAATTTATAGGAAACTCTTTTTCAGGAATAGTATTTTCCTGTAAAGTGATCAGTCAGCCCCCAGGATAATCTTCAGATTACTGGACACATATTTGGCAAGAATCAGGCAGATGATTGTTGTCAATCAATTGTATGGCAAGTGCTGGGGAGACAAGACGCTTCCTCACTGGTCTGTCACTTGTTTTACATTGTTGTTGATTAGCATGAACAACTGTGGCTGCTCACCCATTACTGTTTATTTTTTTCATCCATTACTATTTAAAGTGGCATTTTCACTGTCCTCTGTTTCATGTATGTTCCATTGGAGTAAATGAAAGTCCTTAGAAAATCAGGCGTTTTGGCTCAGCGCCTGTGGCTCAAGTGGCTAAGGCGCCAGCCACATACACCTAAGGTGGCGGGTTCGAATCCAGCCCGGGTCCACCAAACAACAATGATGGCTGCAACCAAAAAATAGCAGGGCATTGTGGCAGGTGCCTGTGGTCCCAGCTACTTGGGAGGCTGAGATAGGAGACTCGCTTGAGCCCAAGAATTGGAGGTTCCTGTAAGCTGTGATGCCATGGCACTCTACCCAGGGGGACAGCTTGATGCTCTGTCTCAAAAAAAAAAAAAAAAAAGAAAGAAAAGAAAATCAGGCGTTTGCTATGCTGGTAGCATTTCTGAGTTCCTACTTTTTCCACTGTTCTGTTATATTTTGACCATTATATGTGGCTTTTCATCTTTTTAAGAATAGGAATTTGTTCCCCGAAGTCTTGGGATTTTTTTCCTTTTTTGTGATTTCTAAAGTTCTCCCGGAATAATTGAACTATAAAGTCTCGTGATACCAGCTGAATATGTTTACATTTGGGAGAGCATAATTTAATAGGCTTTGTGGTTTTAAAATAAGAAGTAGGAAGATTTCGAGCATTCTGTGCTGGTAGACTATCTTTCCATAAACTATACCCCATAGTGACCAGTAGGAAAAAAAATTAAGAGAAAGAACAGTTGCATGCCACTCTCGCACACATTAAAATTTTTTCAAATCCCATAATAGCACAGTCTCTCTTCATTCTGGCATCAACAAAGTTCTAGGCTTCAGGAGTTTAAGAGAGGATTCGGTGACACTCGTCACAACTAGACAGTCATTTATTAATTCATAACAAATATTTCAGGAAGCGAGGATGAATTTCTCAGATGAATTTAAACCACTGTAACAATGTAGTTTTTTTGCCTCTGCTCATCAAATATTAGCCGGATTGACATAATTTAAGCCAAGTTATGAGAGGCAAAACTAACTTCCTTTTGAAACTCAGACTTCTCTGTTTTTTAAGCCTGTTATAGAGCAAGGAAACCAGCCTTCATGCCGAGTAGATGCACGGCCACTAGCTTAGGAGCAGAAACTGGTGACTGGTGTGCTCAGTAGCTGCCTGTCGTTACAGGGTAAATGAAGATAGAGGAGGACCTTGAGAACGCTGCTTTTGGTAAAATCCTGCCAGTTTCCTCAGAAACACATACCTGAATCCCGAAGATGTGTTCCTCTTCAAAATGGTTACTCCCTAATATTCTAATGCAAAAACAAGTTTAAATATATAAAACATGGTTTCATTAAAGCATGATATAAGCGATTACAGAATGTGCAGCATCTATCCTGAGGGAGGTAAAAAAACCTGATTGGTAGAATTATGTGCTACTAGAACTAGATGTGCCATATTCTAAAGAGTGTGTGCTGAGCTTACAGCAAACACTGCTGGGATCATCTGAAATCACAGCTTTCTTCTAAGTCCTGTCCATGGTCGTCTGTTTCTGAGCCACACCTAGTTCTTCCTAAACTCATAGATTTCCTCTTCTTTCATCCTCTGCCTCTAATCATTCACCCTAAACGTTTAAAATTTAGTCTTATCCACCAGAAAGCATTTCAAAGGTTTTTCCACTTAAGAGTTGATGCCAAAAAAGTGATATTTAAAAATTTAAAAAGAGAGCTGATGCACATGACTAGAACCCACCCATATTTCTGATTTCTCCCAATTTCTGACATTCTCCTGACCCCTCCCTCCTCTAGCTGTGTCCCCTATCCGCAGATCGAGTCCCTGCATCACCCCTGAGCTTGGCGTAATGCACGCACGTCAGCAGGCTCCCTTGCCAAGGCACTGTCATGGAGCCGAAACTGGGTCTGCCGGTGATAGGATATTCTGTCCAGCGTGTGTACCTGCAGTGGTATGGCTGCTCAGGACAGGTGGTAGGATTAATGCGCATTTGGTAGCTGGACCACCTGCTGTTTTCGTGGCTTAATGATTTCAAATCAAAGAACAGAGCAATAATTTGAGAGGTCTGCCAAAAGAACTGGCCCATCAACATGTCCCACTTTTTAAAATGAGTTCAGAAGTATTTAATAAGCTGTGATTCCTTCCTACCCTCATTCGTTTACTTCTATATTAAATATTTCCTATCATTGATTGAGAGTCTGTTTCTGCTCCTAAGCTAGTGACCGTGCATCTACTCTGCATGAAAGCCAGTCTCTGCGCCCCACCCCACCCCTTAGTTTTCTTTTCTAGGTGAATCTAATTGAGAAGAAAGATTATAGTCTATGTAAACCATAATCTTTTGTGCATATAATTATAGAGAGAAGAATCAAGGGCTTCTCTTAGTTTCTGGGCCTTTGAAAGAGACTTTTTTATCATTACAAATTACTGCAAGCATTTCAAAATTAAATTTTCAGAAAGCGAGTTAAAACACTATTATGACCACATTTACCTGAGAGATTAAATTCCTTAACTTGAAACTGTAAAATGTATAGTAGTTTTGACAGAGAGGTACAACCAAGAAAATATCAGCTAGGATAGAAATAAAATAGGGCTTTTCGACAAACTAGGAAATCAGGCGGAATTAGATGTTATATAGTAAAAAATTTTGTTTTCTCCTCAAATTTAAGATGGTTGGTCCAGTAGAGAAGAAAATCCCCAAGGGAATTAGAAATGTTTGGAACTATCAGGAGGGGAACTGGGGAGACAGCCTCATTTTTTTCTTCTGCTTTGCAACCAATAGAAAATGGGGCTTAGAATCGGGCCTTGCAGGATACCCTCTCTCTGTCCACCTATAAATAGGTTTTATTCTTTTTTTTTTTTTTTTTTGGCTTCAGTGGTCATGTAAGCATTTATATTTATCTTTACGGCTTTTCTAATATTTCTCTTGAGAACTGGAAAAGAACATAGGATGTTCTATAAAATTTGCTTGCACATACACTGAGAGAGGAAATTGGGTCTCTTCCACACTTAGTACAGAAAGAGTAACAAAGAATCACATTTCTTAACCAGAGACCGTGTCCTATGAGTTTACTGTTCATGAAAAGTTAGAGAATTTAAATCCTTGATTTTCTGAGCATTTCATGAGAAACTGTGACTTTCATTGAAACTGTAAGAAGTCAAATTTAAAACAAACCTGGCTGAACAATGAATTGTTCAGAAGAAAGGAAGCAATTACTTTTCAGAAACAACATACATCCTCTCCGATGCACTCTGGCAGTGTTTTCAAGTATGATTTGATCAATAACCTCACAGTAGTGGCAGATATAGAGAAAGAATAAATGTTTATCACACTTGTAAACATCTGAGGCAAAGCCCAAGTGTTTCTTAAGAAGACGACATCCATTCTCCAGTTTCCCTGTGGGTCAGATCTGGGGGGACATTGACTATTAGACTTGTAAGGTTGGGTTTTAATGACTAAAACTGGAAGTTAAACTAACAATGCATTGTCACTGTAATCTGTGGGTTCTTTCCTGGCAACGTGGAATAAGGAGTTGTGCTAAATTGTCCAAAAAGTGCCTCTTTTTAGGCGGGTTAACTGAGAGCTTGAAAACCAACAGGAAGTAGGGGGAAGTTGCATGTTTGGGGCTTCTCAAAAACAAACAAATATCCCCCAGCCTTTAAAAGCCATTCTAGTTCTTGTAAAAAATGTCTTACTTAATTCATCTGGGAATACTTGGGGCACTAGGCTTGACCTCTACATCCCAGCTTTCTCAGAAGAAAGGTGAATAATTACTTAGATTATAAGCAGATGAGCAAATAGCTCCCTACAACTGTGGCAGGTGAAGTGTCTAGCAGTGATTTTCAACTAGTTGTCATGGCCCACTGGTTCCCCGCGAGAGGATCTTAGGTGTGCCGTGAAAATTTTTAAAGATCATTGATTAAATTATTTGGTTTTTTTGGTCAACCTAATTTAAGTGTGCCGGCAAGGTTTAACTATAGGTTCAAAAGTGCTGTGAGATTAAAAAGGTTGGAAAGCACTGCTCTATAACAACAGCTAAACGAGTTGAAGAAGGTGATCAACCTTACGATCTGCAGCTCGTTTGTTCTTCTATTGCCCCCTTGTTAAATAATAAACTTACATGAATTAGTGTTTTAAAATTTGCCTTCCTCTTGGAAGCCATTTTTCCCCATCCTCTTCCAGGAAGGAAGAAGAGGCCGGGAAAGCCACCCTTACCATGTGCAGCTTCCTACCCTCTGCACAAAACAAGAACAAAAGAGCGATGACAAATGAGGTGTGCCTTTGGCCTCATGAGTCTTCTAGACCTGGAGGAGAGGCTGGGGGTATTTCTCTAAAGAAGTCTGATACCAACAATCCCCAAGGCATAAGCAGTGAAGGCCTAGGTGTCTGGATTTTGTGTGCCTCTCTCTCACTGGGGCCCTAATGCACAACTGGGTGTAAACTGAAGGTCTCGTGGGAGCCGTGCTTGTTCCCTGGGACTCTCACTGGGCATCAAGGTGGCAAAGGTCAACTGCTGCCATCTCTCCGCACATAGATTTGACACTGCAATTGTGAGCATAATGTGGAGTTTTTATGAGTTCTATTTAATAAGATTGGGTCACAGACCCTCTTAAAACCTAGAAGTGAGGGCATACTTTACCTGGGACAGAATGGTCTACAGGGAAGTGTTGAATTATATCAGCAGACTTGAAACCAATGCCCCTTAGTGTCTTTGAATTAATCATTTAACTTCTAAGGCCTCTTTTTACTATGCTGTTTACTTATATGGCACATCCTGTGTAGAATTCTATTAAGGAATGCTGAATTGAAGTTAGGAGGTCCATTTCAATGAGTTAATCATCAAATGATGAAAATTGTTGAAAATTGTCATTGTACAAAAACAAGCCAGTAAAAAATGGAATTTACTTAACTGTACATAGAAGTCATTTTTTCACCCCCAAGGAATAGTGTTTTTTGTGGATTCAAATGTGATTTAAGTGGTTATTTTACAAAAAAGAAAGAAACCAGATTATTTTACTTATGAAATGATAACATATTGTTAAAAAATTCAGAAATATTAAATACTTGAGAAATTATAGGCCCTATTCTTGATTGTTCTAAGTTCTTAATGGTACAAGATAACACTTAATAGCTGAAGAAGACAAGCTTTTAGCCACAATTTTCCAACTACTAGTATGAATAATGTGTTGTATAGAAGGTTTGATAATTTATCTTATGATTTCCAATATCTGGGGATGTCCTCTACAGAAAGAAGTGAGAATGGTGAGAATATTCGTAAAGCTTTATGTTAAAAAATATAGTATAGAGGCTCACAGAGAATGTCAGTGAAATCCTGACAATATTTTTGATGCGAGACTTCACGGCAAATGATAACAGTTCTCAGTCTTACGATATTCTACAAAATCCATCTAGGTTCTTTGTATTGTATGAGAAGAAACCTAGGTTTAGGGCAATATTTTTAAATACTGAAATATAGAAAAGTTAAATGTGTTGGATAGATACAGACATTACAGACAAATATTTTGGGAGTAATAAACGTTAGGAAATAATACGTATGAGTGATAATAGATTATGTATTAAACTTCAGTAGGACAGAAAGAAAAATCTCTAGAACTCTTTTAAACTGCTTATTCTGAGTTGACTAAAATCATGGGAAAGAGAAGTTAAAATCCTTTCAACCTTTCTCCGTGAGTCTCTGCCATCTAAGTCCTTGAAAGATATCTCGAAAAAAAAAGACGGGCCTTGTTGTCAAGGAAGGATGTTCTTCATGTTGACTGCAAAAAGAGGCAGAGATAGATTGTAGTTGAGAAAATAATCAAGGAACAGTAACCAAGACTAATGAGGAGAATTTAATGCTCTTGCACTATCATCTTAATAAATTCAACAATACCAGAGGAACAGAAGGAAGGATGACAAGCAGAAACTGCAGATAACTTCCTTCTAACGAGGGCAGCAGTGGGACTGCCAGAAACCCAGCCAAGAGAATGGACCACTCCATGCCCTTGTCAAGACCGTCCTCAGAACAGAAGGGCTCTTTGTCTTCTGGCCACTACAAGCCCCTCTCCTGGTGCCAGAATTCCTCCACTTCAGTCACATTTGGTATAGAACCCGCTCTGACAAATTCCTGTACTCTGGACCTGGAGCAGTGCTGTAGCTGGCTGGCATGTCACGATTTCCTGTGCCAGGAGCAGTCTGGACATGAGGAATTGGGAGTATCAGACTATTTAGAGTCACATGTTAGGAGATATCATATGGAAACATTCACGGAGAACGTTGGTAGACTAAAATCCTGAAGTCTAATCCTTTCCTTTATAAAGTAGTTTTAAAGAGATTTACTAGTATTTGGATTTAATTAACTGAAATTACATTCATATTTTTAAAAGCCTGTCATAAACCAGAATTAATTCAGAGGCCAAGAAGAGGAGAAGGATTAATGAATAGTGTTCTTGCTAGTTTTAGATCTCATTTTACCAATCCTATATTATTTAATTTCCCATTTTTCTTAATAAAGAAAGTGTTGATTAAGGATGATATAAAAAGATTGATGTCTTTATTCCTTCATTGAAATGATTTTTGCTTTCATCAGGTGATTTTAATTGTATGTGTCATATTCTGTAGACAGATTCATTTTTTTTCTAATAGTTCCCTAATAACTTTGGTTTTTGTGACTTTGTAATCTTCTTTTTTAGAAGATAATTTAACTCACTGAAAATTGGCGGCCCCCCTAGCAGCTTGATTACATGACCCTGTACCCCTAAGCCTGCAGAGGAAGGAAAAGCCCTGATAGGACAATACAGGGACTCACCTGTAAAGGGCGCGATTGGATGGGTTTTTTGTAGCTTGATTGTTCTTCTGGAAAATAAAAGTATTTTTCACGTAAAAGCTAGACTATAAGTTCTAGCTGTGTGATGTTTATTATTAACTACAGGCCTTACTAAATTTCTGGTATAGAATCTTTCGTGTGTAGAAGTCTGTATCTGCACATTCTGTCATTTAAAAAAATTGTTTCTAAATTCTACACTTTATGAATTGAATACAAATGGCAGTGGACAAGAAAATGTAAATTTAGGTTCAGAGCTCACAAACAAAAAAAAATTAAGAATGATTTGGACAGGCAATCCTGAATCAATAGCAAGTATTAAAGAATTGAGCAAAAATGCATAGTATATATTAAAAAAGAAAAAAATCTCGCTTGTGGCATCCACAAAGCTACTAAAGAATAATGAACAAGAATTCAAGGAAGAGAACACTGCTAGCTGATTCACAGGGAAGGTGCCCTCGCTCAGAAGCGGTAGGTTGGGTTAAGGTTCCCCAGGGGAACTAGTGGTGTCACTGCCTTTTGAGACCTGATGAAAAACTCGACAGTATATTCCAGAGGCCCGTCCTGGCCACCGGCTCTCAGTCAGCCTTTTGCACGTCTCTTTCTCGCTACTTCCAGGCAGGAGCAACAGAAGCGCCTGACCACTCACTCTTCCCTAACGTACCTGCTTTTCGATGCATATGTATTTGGCACTGCTTTAATGAGGTGCAGTGCACATACGTACCGTAAATTCCATCATCAAAAGTGCAGTCTGATGAGTGACAGCAAATGTATCCAGGCGGGCCCCACCCCCACAATCAGGACATGAACAGATCATCACCCGGGAGTGTCCTTCTGCCCCTTGGCCTTCAGTCCTCTCCGGCGGCCATCCCTGATCTTTCTGGCACCGGGGTTTTGCCCGATTGAGAATTTTACATAAATGGAATCACAGGCTTATTTTGTGTCAGGCTTATTCGATTTAGAATCATGTTTGTGTCCATCCACCAAACCTATATTTCAGCCTGTTTCCTTACCTATAACTAACATTAAAGTTCTGGATACAGAATTCTAAATATGAACCTTAACCAGAAGTCTATACTGGCATAGAAATTCTTTAGCCACATTAAATAAAGAAAAACACGCTGACAGTGATTAAAACAGTCATTGGTTTTGGAGTTTTCCCCAAACCTTCCTACTGTTTGTTCAGGTTTTCATTACCTTTGTCTCGCCCCTCCTATGGTACTTTCTACTATCTCTTATTTTTTCAATTAAAAGGAAAAATTACCTTTTCAACATTTTGTGATAATTTCACTGTTCCTAATAATATACTATGCCCCAAGTTGTTTCAAATCAGGTCTAGAAATCATTGTGTCAGATAATTCTTATTCACAAAATTAAGTAAATACAACTTAACCCTCTCTGTGATTATACATAGTTGTCTTTATTGATATGAACATAGAGTAGAAATAAATTAAGTGACTCTAACTATTTTCATATCCTGAGAAAACATAAACTGTACATGGGGAGTGATGAATTATCATAAAAAAGTCGAACAGGAATTAGTTATTTCTATAGTCAGACTCTATCTGGATACATTTTTTAAAAAGTATCCAAGAACATTTTTTTACAGTGTCTCTGAATTGAGTGTTTCTCCGTGTCCTACACTAACAATTATTTAATAAGAAAAATAGTTTGAATGGGATATGGCATCTTATAAGCAAAAAGTATCATTCTGCATTATGTTTCTGAAACATTTCTTGCCACGAATGTGAAACAGACTGGGAAAGTGAGATAACTTGTTGGCTGTCACGTTTCGCGATATAATATTTAGAATATATAATCATGTCTTTTACAAACATGTGTAGAATGTTCGGTAACACTTGAATGGTTGCAGCTGTCATCTCATTTTTTCTGGATTAAGTTTGGTCCAGAAAGAAACTGCCTCATTTTGTAGTTGTCATTTGCCCAGGAAGTAAAAGCAAATTGTAATGAGGGAATCACAGCGGGAGAGCCTCCCAACAAATGAGAGCATATATTGACTGGCAGCCAGCACGCCGTTTCAGTGATAGATGGATTTTTATACACAGCAGTTCAAGGTCATTCACTGTGTCCTTGAGTGTGCAGCCGTCAAAAGTCATGCAGTCCACATTCTACCCAGTTCTAATAATCAGCGCAAAGAGGCCTTGCTTAAAAAAAAATCAGTCCTTAATTTCATACATCATTTATGCAAATTAAACATCCTTATATTTTCACCGCAGTTTTATCTTGCAGTTGGAAATTGATGAGAAATCAAAGAAAAGGCAAGTTTATTAGACATCTGTGAGGTGTAACAGAAGCCAAAGTTGAACATGAACGAACTTCAGTAATTAACCCGTCTACGGTGTATGGTCCTTGAGTGTTTAAAATTTGAAAAGAACTTTTATAGCCTAAGCATTTCAAAACAAAGCTGTTTTCAGTAGAAGACTTCTGCTGTATGTTGGAAATAGAATTTACACAACAAATCCAGAAAAAAAAACATTTTGCTTCTGGTTCTGCCCCAGTCCATAGAAAATATTTTCACTAACTTTTAAAAGCATGTTAATTAACTCTGTAATGACTACCCTGTAATTATTCAGAGAGAGAATGCCTAGTTACTCACCATTTTTTTTTTCAGAACTCAACCATACCAAATGGCCAAAACCATATTGTTACTCAGTTTTTCAATCTCCATAAATAGTAAAATGTTTATGGATTAATATAATAATAAATAACAATTTCAAAAGTTTAAAATTATGTAGAAAATGTGATGATCTTTGTTACATAGTATCTTTGCGTAAATTTTTTTTAGATATTGTGATTGTTTGATATAAGAGTCCTTCTCACTATATGTGCTCTTAAGTTCTGGTACATGTTTACTGAAGGTCCCAAGGCCCTTTAAAAAAGTTTGTCCTCAGCCTAATTTGCCATCCACCCTTATTTATTTCTCTTGACTTGATCCCTTGTACCGTAAGTGTTGACCATTCTGGAGGTTTGCTGTGTTTCTAACAAGGTAGACTCTCTCTTCCGTGTAGGCCTTTCATCATGTTAGACCCTCCATTTGGAACATTCACTCTTGTTGTCCCCACACTTTGCTCCAAAATACAAACACATGCACACACACCACTGCAGGTAATCAATCAGTCAACTCAGAAAATTTGTAAGGTTTTGCACCTGGCCTCTACAGTAATCTTAATTTCTACCTGAGGGTGTGTGTATAGGGAGAGGTAAATAAGTGTCTCCCTGATTCTAACTTAGATCTCTGGGTGAATCCAATAATGAGGAGCTCCAGACAAGTCCTCTTCCCTCTGACATCCCTCACATACTGCCCTGGTGGAGAACCACACACGAATGCCCCCTGTACATCCAGAGGTCTTAGAGGTTCTCAGTGTCTTGCGTCTGTAGTAGGTGATTACGTTCCTCATGTCTGGCTTAGACCTTGAGATGCTTTTCCCCATAGAAACTGTTATAAATAGTGCTTAGAAGATTGGATTGGCACCATAAATTCTGAAACATTAAGAATTTTGTAGGCTTTTGGAAGCTGGCCCAGAAATCCCTGTGTTGCATTATTTCTATGGATAAATGTGTTCAGACCTCTGATCCACTGAATTCCAAACAAACTTGAGGGCCTCTTACTTGGTGACTGCCTGTATGGAAACCCTGCAACATCCTGAATGCAAAAATGTCACTAGTGTGTGATGATACAAAAAAATTAACCAAACTCCATGTGGAATAGTGACACAATTCATGCATAGAACTGGCTGGCGCAGTGGCTCATGCCTGTCATCCCAGTGTTTTGGGAAGCTGAAGCAAGAGGATCACTAGAAGCTAGTAGTTCATGACTAGCCTGAGCAACATAGTGAGACCTCATCTCTATGAAAAATTAAGATTACCTGGGTATGGTGGTACCCACTCGTGGTCCCAGCTACTCAGGAGGCTGTGGCAGGAGGGTCCCAGGAGTTCAGAGTTACAAGGTAGGATCGGGCCACTGCATTCCAGCCTGACAGAGCAAGACCCTGTCTTCCCCACTGCCCAGAAGATATTTGTATATACACATACAGAACTACAAATAGAAAGAAGGGTTTCTGGCTCGGCGCCTGTGGCGCAAGCCGCTAAGGCGCCAGCCACGTACACCTAAGGTGGCGGGTTCAAATCCCCAGCCCGGGCCCGCCAAACAACAATGATGGCTGCAACCAAAAAATGGCCGAGCGTTGTAGCGGGCGCCTGTAGTCCCAGCTACTTGGGAGGCTGAGGCAGGAGACTCGCTTGAGCCCAGGAGTTGGAGGTTGCTGTGAGCTGTGATGCCATGGTACTCTACCCAGGGGGCTAGCTTGAGGCTCCGTCTCATAAAAAAAAAAAAAAAGAAAGAAAGAAAGAAGGGTTTCTTATATTTAAAAT
The DNA here is from genome assembly GCA_963574575.1 of Galagoides demidoff. Classification (NCBI taxonomy): domain Eukaryota; kingdom Metazoa; phylum Chordata; class Mammalia; order Primates; family Galagidae; genus Galagoides; species Galagoides demidoff. Next base: position 2,754 of record CAUYQV010020770.1, on the reverse strand, counting down.
AAATTAAGTAAAAAAAAAAATAAAAAAGAAAAGGTATTTACAATCTCACCCAGTCTTAACCTCACATACAGAATTTGCCTTTCCATGAGCCAGTGAAAATAGGGCTCTCAGTTTGAGTTCTGCCTTATTCAAATCTGAAGCATGAGCCAGAATTCTCATTGAATTCCAAACTTTCCACAGATAGATCCAGAAATGGTATTTGCGGTCCTATATTAACTTGTACCCAAACCTTGAGTGGAAGGCCTGCAGTGGTTGTGCGTATACTTAGGGTTTCTGGTTGATTTGCTTTGTAGCTTAACATTTGTTGAAGGAGTCATAAACTCTGACGCCTGAACAGTCATAAATTATAAATCTGTAAGCCTAAGTATTTTTTATTACCATGTCAGGCATCTTCATGTACAATGCTGTATCTAAACACTAATCTCAGTTGACTGTCAGATGGAAATGTTTACCATAAAACTGTTATAATATTACAAAATGCGTTTCTTGAGCTGTCCTGTTTCCTCTTGAAAGAACTCTCTCCTTTAAAAAAGCACCTGCCTTTCGTTGTTTTAAAGAATGATATCTCTCATTTCCAAACTATAAAAGCAACAAGATATGTGTTAAATAATTTTTTAAGTAGAAAAACAGTGTGGGGAGCAGTGTACTTACCAAGTAATGTTATACCTACTATGTAACATTGCAATTTTAATTTTAACATTTAAAGTGATCTGGAAACTCTGACTCACTTCAAACATATGAAACACTTTTTATGAAAAAATAGTGTAGGGGAATATGCTTCTACCAGGAGAAACAGATAGTGATTTTAAAGCCAACCTAATAGAAAGTCTAGAAGGATATAAGCCAGCGATTCATGGTGGTTCTTAGGGTATAGGTGAGCAGGATTTCCTTATATTAGAGGTACTTTGAAAAAAGTGTGGGATTGTAAGTAATATTTAGATTCCTTTCTTTATGTTTTTCTCCTGTATTTAAAAAAAACTAAATAAAAATTGTGCTTCTACTAAAAGTCATTTTTACTAATGCAAAGTTCATATATGTGAACAATTTAGCCTTCAGAAATATGTCCAGCCTATACCTAAGGAAAAACAGTATATTAAATGGAAAGCTTTTGGTTGAATTTTGCATGTTTTGGCTCAAAAATGAATACAGTTTTAGTGAATACAGGTGATAGCAATTACAAGCAGATAATTAGGCTTCATTCCGAGTTATAAAAAACACACAAACTGCACAGGATCTGTGTCTTCTTGGAAAAGACATAAGTTATATCAAAGCAGTTTGTTTCTCTTAAAGATTGCAGTTATTTAGATAGCTTTCAGTGGTAAAGATAGCAACAAGTGGGCCAGTGTTACTGACTTTCCCCTGTGTTACCAAAACATTTTTCATTGGCAAATATTAATTGCTTATTAAGTGCTAAAGAGTTTGATGGTCCAAATATTGAATTTTGCCTTTTGGTTTTGTTTATCATTTAGACAACATGATTGCATCAATGATACAAAGGTTTTAAGCCAGCATTATCTCCCACTTTAAGAACATTAAGCAGATCGTCCTCTAGAATTTAATCTCAGTGGTAGGATATTTAATGCATTTGCCTTTGCATTGAAGCGATTCCCTTTGACCAAAGTATAGGGAATGCTCGTTTAAATACGAACTGGAAGCTAGCTGTCCTTAGTAGTAAAGTACCAAGTAGATCGTGCATTGATTCCAGTTTATGAATACAGTGAATCGTTGAAATGTGTATCAGAACAAAATTGATGATTGTAGGTCATTAATTGGGTTAAAATATTTTTTCTCCTGTTTGAGGGAAGAATCTGCATATCAAAGTGAACAACCAAAGAAATATGTGTGCACAGACATACATGTACGGAAATAGATACAAATTCCATTGTCATAGCTTTTTGTCTTTCTTAACTTTTAATAGTGTATCTCTTTTCTATAATTACACTGGCAGAAGTCTCAATTATCTTATATAATGGCCTCTAAAATATCATAGTTTTATATAAATGATGGAATTTACGTGAGGTTAAGATTAGAGAAATTAGATTGTCAGTTTTAACAATTGACTAGTGTTAGTAGTTTGGAATTAGAACTTAATTCTAATTCAGATATATACTTTTGATCCCAGAAGTTTTTTTTTTAATAATTTATTTCCTGGTCTCTTGAGTCAACAATTGCTTGATAAAGAGTTACTATTTGAGAGTTAAAATATTATCAATCTTTGAAGCAATTTTGTTATTAACTACAGTGACTCATCACAAAATTCTTTACTTAAAAGGTGATTTGCATATTGGAGAAAACTTGGAAATCTTTCATTAAAAGATAAACATACTAGTTAAAAAAACCAAGATTTCAAGTCTACAATTTGTAAACTAGACCCAGCTGTTTCTTTTCAGACTACCCTGTACACTTAGGTCACTATGAGTTTGGAGACAGACTGTGTCGTGGTTCATTATTTCACGTCCAGCAGCACAACCCACAGCATCCTTTCTGACTCACCCGTACACACTTCAACCTGTTTGGCTCGTTGGTGTTCCTGGGATGGCTTCATTTGTTTCCGTCTGCACTGATTTTACATTTCTTGATCTTTGTGTATCTATCTCAAAACTTTTGTAATGACTCACCTACTGCTATAAAGGGGGTCCCCTGTTGTTTCGGTCTCATCTTTTTGGTCTTTAAACTCTGCCTGCTCTTTGTGGATTTTCTCAACCACTTAGATTTGGTCCTTCAAACAGTGTCCCGGGAGAGCCGGGAGGAAGA
>CAUYQV010020769.1:0-15892 GCA_963574575.1 Galagoides demidoff | reverse complement strand
GATATTGATAATTGAGATCTCATCATACTGAGTATTGCCCTTAACAAATATAAAGTGGCCATCTTTATCTTTGGTGACTTTTGTTGGTTTAAAACCTATTGTATCTGCGAATAATATTGCAACACCTGCTTTTTTCTGCTTCCCATTAGCCTGGAATATCGATGACCATCCCTTCACCCTGAGTCTAGATTTATCTTTTAAGGTAAGGTGAGATTCCTGTATACAACAGATGTCTGGTCTGAGTTTCTGTATCCAATCAGCCAATCTTTGCCTCTTTAGAGGACAATTTAAGCCATTCACGTTGATTGAAATTTTTGATAAGCCTGGTAAAATTTTGGGCATCGAGTTGCTCGAAAGTCCAGTAGACATTTTCAATCCTTTTGCCATTGTGGAAGTTGGAATTTGATCAAAAGTTTCTGGGTGCATTTACTTTTGTAGTGAGGGATTGCAATGATTATTATGGAGGATAGGTTTGAGAATTTCCTGCAGAGCTGGTTTAGTTGTGGTGAATTTCTTCAACATGCGAGTGTCATTAAAGTATTTCAATTCTCCAACATATATGAAACTCAGTTTAGCTGGATACAGGATCCTGAGTTGGTAGTTATTTTGTTTTAGGGGATTAAAAGTCGATGACCGTCCTCTTCTAGCCCAAAAGGTTTCAGCGGAGAGATCTGCAGTCATCTTAATACTCTTTCCATTGTAGGTTATAGTTTTCTTACATCTAACTTCTTTCAGAATTTTCTCTTTCATATTAACTTTAGTGAAGTTAATTAGGATGTGCCTGGGGGATGTCTTGTTCGGGTTGAGTCATGCTGGAGTTCTGATACTATCTGCTATCTGAATTTCAGAATCTCTTGGCATGTCTGGAAAGTTCTCTTTCATAATTCAACCACTTATGAAGAACCTGCTCTGTGCCTGGCACTGCTCTAGCCATAGACAGTGCATCATTTGTGAGCTCAGAGGGTTATAGGAAAGGGAGAGATGTGATAAATAAGCCAATAGACAACATGAAGGATGGCAGGTGTAATAAGTGTTCTGGGCAGCAGTGATTCAGAGTGAGGGGTAATGGGCTTCTGAGATGGTGGAAAGGGCTCTTTTTACAGAAGAACTTGCTGAAAATGGCATTAGAGAAAGCATCTGAAGGAAACGAGGTGAGTCATGAGTATATCTGGGGGGAAAGCATCCTGGGATGGGACAACAGCCATTCAGACCCTCAGTGTGCAACATGCTTGCCATATTTAAGAATTAGCAAGACAAGGGCATTGCCAGAGCCAAGGGTCAAGGGAAGGAGGGTCAGGTAGGGCTTTTCCAAGAGGTAACAGGATCAGGGGACTCATGAAGCACCATGAAGGACACCTGTGAAGGACATTACAGACTGCCTGTCTGAGTAACAGGAGTCAGTCAGAGAGTTGTTAAGAAATGTTGCACAGAGTATAGGCATCCTCAGAATCCCGCCAGGCAGCTGTGTAGAGCACCAGAGGGAAGAGAAGAGGAGAGAGAGTGGTTAGGTGTCTTGCAGTGGCCTGCATGAAAGATAATGGTCTCTTGGAGCAGGTTGGTGGTAGTGGTAGTGACAAGATGAGGCAGGATTAGGAGGGGAGGTTAAATGTAGCACTGGCTCTAAGCATCAGCAAGGGAACCCAACTTCATACTGGGCTGGGGTCTGCTGGTGGACATTCCCAGGGGACCTGATGCCTATTCTTGCAAACAAATCAGGGTTTGTCTTTATACCAGTTTTTCCTTCCCCTGCATCCCTGCCTCTTACAGGAGTTCTTTTGATGGCCTGGATACCTTAACCATGCTCTATGAAATGATTAATTGAAGGTAACATTTCAGTGTTTTTGCATCTATTTTCTTCTACTTGAATGCCCTCCATAACTTCTTGACTTGATATATCCTATTTACCCATCAGATATCACCTCCCATTTCCCCCTTTTCCAAGTCAGAGTGAATCACTTACCCCCTGGGGGAGGGGGAATTTGCTTTGTAAAAGTGCATTTGTTGCCATGTATTACATTTTATTTCAATAATGTAGTAGAAAAAAATTTCAACAGCTATGCTTTTAGCAAACAAGAATATCTAATAGCCAGAAGTTTATGTTCCTACACTGTACTAAACCCTTCCCAACATTCTCAGGCCTCCAGAGTATCTGTAATATGCACAAGTGCCAGCCTAAGTGACTTTTAAAAATGATAGCAAACAGTACTTTGAATATTTGCAATATACCTCACTTTATGTTAAGTATTTAGCTAAATAATCTTATTTCCTTTTCAAAAAAATACTATAAATTAAAACAATTTTTATCTCGTTTTACAAGTGAGAAAACCAGATTAAACTTCTTGCCCAACTTCTGTAGGTAGGTCACAGCCAGAATTCAGTACTGAATAAAGACTATCACCACACTACCTCTGCACTCTGCTGCCTCTGTCAGAGGGAAGGAGTCAAATTCTATATTGGGCCCCAGAGCAGACAAAAAAATCATAGATACAGGAGATTAGATTTAGTTAAATCAAGTGTTCAGTAAGAGTAGAAACTAAGAACCCTAATTTAAAGCCAAGACTGACCACAATAACATATATCTCCTGGGAATTTTCAGAAATATGAGAGACAATAGGCTTCTCATGGGATATGATACAAGGCACTTGAATTCATTTATTTCCAGAAGATAGGGTGACCTCAAGAGTCATGTGGGCTACATCTATTTTCACATTTATCTCTTCTAACAGATTAAGCTTCCCTGATAGAAGTTTTCTGCCTTTTCAGTTTTGCAGCCTTCTACTTAGCAAACTTTTATTTAATTTCATGGAACAGAATCATTCAAATTTCCCTCCTCTTATGAGTAAGTCAACTCAAACCTAAAGAGATTAGATTAGTAGACTACAGTCGTAATAGAGGTGATTTTTAGCAGGGGATATTCAGATACTCTGATTTTAATGCTTCATATCACTCACCACATTGAGAAACATAGAACAGTCAGATGTAAGAACACTAGGGTTCAGAAAGAAACAAAGGAAAGGAGAAAAGGGGAAAGATGGAAGGAAGGAAGGGAGAAAAGGGGGAAAATGGAAGGAAGGAAGGAAGAAAAGGGGAAAGATGGAAGGAAGAAAGAAAAGGGAAATGATGGAAGGAAGGAAGGAAGGGAGAATAGGGGAATGATAGAAGGAAGGAAGGAAGAAAAGGGAAAGAGGGAAGGAAGGGAGAAAAGGGGAAAGATGGAAAGAAGGAAGGAAGGAAGGGAGGGAGGGAGGGAAGGAGAAAAGGAAAGAAGGAGGGAGGGAGGGAGGAAAGAAGGGAGGGATGGAAGGAAGGAAAGGAGAATGGGAGGTAAGGATAACAGCCATCCAGACTTGGGCCAGGACAACAGCCACCCAGACTCTCAGTGAGCAGCAGGGAGGGAGAGAGGAAGGGAAGAAGTGGTGAGGGAGGGAGGGGGAAAGAAACAGAGGAGGGGGAGGAGGGAAGAAAGGAAGGGAGGAGGGAGGGATAACAGCCATCCAGACTCTGAGTGGGTGGGTAGGAGGGAGGGAGGAAGAATTTTCTTTTCTTAAAACAAAAATCTGGAGAGGCAGGTTCAGTTACAAATTAATTTAATGGAAAAATTTCTTCTTACTGATATTGCATAGCATTTGTCAGCTTCTGTATGGATAGTATTTCCAGCTGATAGTGCTTTTTGATATGGCCACTTTCTTCTTCATAAATTCTTTCATTTAGTCTGGCATTATATTAGGACAATAAAGTCATTTGTATTTCACTGAATTTCCATTTCCTAGGTTGTGATAGTAATACTCTTCAATATAAGTGACTTTATAACCCATTATTAAATATTTGGCAAGCATTCCACCTATAGTCGACACATTAGAAAAGCAGAACCAAAACCTTATAGCCAAGAATGGAATCAGCAACCAGTAAAGAAGATATATATCATTAAAAAATAATAAAATAGAGGAATAACCAAATTAAATTCAATGGATTCTCAAGTATGAAGGTATAGAGTTTCAATTTCTAGCAAATTCGTGGAAGGAACTTATCTCACAAGTTAAGGACCATTTTTGCCAGCCTCTTCCCCTCCACACGCATGAGTTTCCCTGACACCTTGGCCTTCTACTCCCTCCCCATCTCCTGCCCACACATTCTCATTTACATTGGGTGAAATTTCTTCACCTACATTTTAAATTAACTGTCTTTCATGTCATTACCCTCAACACACACACACACACACACACATATATATATATATATATATTTTTTTTTTTTTTTTGCCTGAGAGGGGGTAGACACTTTTTACAAATGTAAAACAGGCTGAATGTTACAGGCTGAATTAAATTTAAGCATTATTTCAATGCCCTTGACTTCTATGAGGACTTCTTGTTTCAATGGTCTGGTCTGCTAGTGAAGTAGTAAATGGTAAATTTATTTTTGTCATCAACCAACCTTTGAAAGTTTGTTGGGTATTATTGATCTTGATCATATATTCTCCATTTGGATGCATCATGTCTGTGTCTTCTGGTAGGACTCTTTGAGGAATAATCACAAGCAATCTCTTTTCTGAAACTCTTAATATCTCTGTAATCTGGACTTGCTGATCATAGATTGACCTGTGTTATGCCCTTCTTCAGCTTCTTCCTAGGAGGAAAGAGAGGTCAAGAACACTTCTGAGAGGTGACAATGGGCAGAGTACTTCATAGGTTCACCTTGCTCCAGGGCCACTATGCAAAACACATTTGATTAACTCATGGAGCTGTGGCTCTGTGAAGGTCAGCTGCTCTCTGATCCATTCCTTCCTCAGTGTAAAGACATGGCAATTCCCAAACAAACTTGACAACTCTATCCCAGTTTGTACTAGTAGCTTTTAAATTTTAAAGATAATCAGAAGGACATGGGGCAACTTCTCAAAGCAGATGCTTCGCACCCACTAACAAAGACATTTGAAATGATGATAAGAGATCTGAATTTTTAACAAGTGCTTCCATGTTATTTTGAGACAGGTTATCTTTGCACTACAATACTGAGAAAATGACTGCCCTTCCATCTATGACACAGGCCATTATGTTTCTATTAGTTTCACTTTACTGTTCCTGTGACTGAGTAGGGATTGCTAGCAGAGATTCAGTAGAGCTTCCTTTCTCAAGTAGCCAGACAGGAGTGTTAAGGGAAGCCCATTTTGAAGGTATGTTTTTCTGCAACCAGTCATATCAGCATATATATTGCTAATACCTTGTTAATGATATTTGCTTAATAATTTTACAATTAATCAAGCAAATAATTTAGTTAGAACTATCAGGTACATTTTTTAAAAAGCCTTAGTTTGCATATTAAAGCACACGGAATTATCACAGTATAGAATGAGGCACAGACACAAATATATGGTAGAAGTATATTTGCTAGGAAGAAAAATAAGTCTAAAATCACAAGACAATGACCAAAAAAATGATATAATAATCTGGCCATTCTCTTAGATAATAACCTGACCTCCTTTTCTCTTTGATTTAAACTAGGTGATTTCTTGAAAGCTTATTCTCTGTTCTCTCTGTTTTTATATTTTATCCAAGTTGCTAGGTCAAGAGATAAATAGTGAGGCAAAGAGTAATGGCTCAAATACTGAGATACCTGCCAAATCTTCCCAGAACCTCCAGAATTTACTGAGCCTGGAGGATAGCTTTTGTGATCTTTTTCTGTGAAATCTAGTACTGTGTCAGCTTCCTAGGGCCTAAAGTGTGCTTTCTTAAAAGACCTCAAGATTTATTCCCCCTTGCCTTAAATGAGTGCAAATGTGTTTTGTTGAAATTTCCCAAGAAGTCACTGCACTTACTATGGAATCCTCCATTGTTTATGGGCCCGATGAAAGCATTTGGCACTTAATGATTCCCAGACTATTTCAACTGAAAAAAAAAAAAAAATCAAGCAAAGAAAAGAAAAAATGGGGAAAACTAAATGTTTTGAACACTAAAAATAGAATCTGTGGATGTTTAAAACCTATAAGTAAATGAATGCGGTGACTTGCCTCAGATGAAAAACTTCAATGACTGTTGACCTGTTCAAATGAGGAAAAGGAAACATGAGAGGAAGTGACTGAGAACAAGATATTCGGGTGGCCCTGTGACATTCAAGTTTGTTGCTGTTAGCCCTGGTTTAATTATCTTCCCCTCCCTCGCAGTTCGCTTTCCCACAAATGTTAATACTCTTGACGAAATCTCACCTTTGCTTCGGTCTGACCATCTGTCAGCACTTTAGGAAGTCATGTATCCTGCTCTGCCCCCTAAGCAATTAGAGGCACCACTATACAGGGCGGAGGAACAGAGGGTAAATTTTGCATGGCTACGACCTTCTATAGAGAAATTATGAATTTCACCAAATTACTTTGGGAGAAAGAAACTTACAAGTAGTCTTTTTCCTTAGCAGACACCACCAATTTAAAATTGACTTCAGAATACTTGTTATATATGATAAAGTGACAATTTATATGAGGACAATATTCAATTCCTTTATTACTGTGCTTAGGTCAGACCTGAACTGTGCGGAAAGTACACAAACTACATTCCGTTGAAGGTCTGTATCATTGAAATATATCTTCTGATGTAAGAAAATGATCAGAAAGGCTTGATTGGAATTTGAAAGCTTCCATTTTATTAAACAAAAAAGCCAATAGATTGTTACATTGTTTGCATTTCTTAGGTGAAGTTCAAACTATAGTTGAGACCTTTGCCCACGGGCTTTGCTGTGTACTCTTATACTGTGCACCGTAGGTGAGAGCATGCCAATTCCTCTTCTACCTCCCCTCTCCTTTTAACCTAATTGTTTGTACCCTCATATTAGTCCAATATTAAAAACAATAAATATGGCTCGGTGCCTGTGGCTCAATCGGCTAAGGCACCAGCCATGTACACCTAAGGTGGTGGGTTCGAATCCCCAGCCCGGGCCCGCCAAACAACAACGACGGCTGCAACCAAAAAATGGCCGGGCGTTGTGGCAGGCACCTGTGGTCCCAGCTACTTGGGAGGCTGAGGCAGGAGACTCGCTTGAGCCCAGGAGTTGGAGGTTGCTATGAGCTGCGATGCCATGGCACTCTACCCAGGGGGATAGCTTGAGGCTCCGTCTCAAAAATAAATAAATAAATAAATAAATAAATAAATAAAACCAACAGAATTTACCCAATTACTTTGTTAAGATTGTTTAAAAGAGAAGTTAAAACAACAAAAATTCTGTAGTTAGATTCTTTTCCTTCCTAATTATTTATTTCCAAAATTCAGAGTATAGAACTCTAAATGCACTAACTCTAAGGGCTCCTTATTTACTATTTGATAAGTATCTAAAAGGTAGTGAGATCAGAATACACAGGATTTTTCCAGGACTCCTACTAGCAATGTCTCTATAGTAGCTATGTTTGATTCCCTCCTTCTATAGGTGTGTGCTATTTTCTGGTACCCCAAATCCAATGAGTGTCACTATATTCCACCCGGGTTTCCTCAAGGACTTCAACTCAGTCAGCTCTCAGAAATATTCTCCCTGTCAATAAGGCATCCTCTAAAATAACCTCTCCCTCCAACTCTTCTCATCTTTCCAATTATCAATATGCCTTTAGATCTGAGCCAGCATTTACCTAGCTGTTTGGGATAAAATATCTCTCTTAGTGATACTGGATTTCCAGGCTCTTGGTTGCAGCAGTTCAAAGAATCAAGTGATGGACCACAGGATCAGCAGTAGGTTAGGTTTTATGTAACAAGTGTTACAGCTCTCACAAGAAATCAAATCTTGCAGAGCAGGATCAGCAGTAAGACAGTGTTACAGCTCTCACCAGGAACCAAACCTTGCTCTCCTGCTCTCTCTTAGAGGTCTAGGTCTGCGTTTGGGCTCTCTGTTTAGGGGCTTATATAGGGGCAGTTTTCCAATGAGCTTTTGGTTCCTGAAAACAGACCAATCAGGAGCAGGTTTTGAAAATAGACCACTCAGGGATGCACTGGAAAAATCGCCAGTGTCTTCCCTGGCTTGTGTCTGGTTCCTTTGGCTACTGGAGGCTTCTTTGTGAGAGGGAAGCTCTCCCCGCTTGCCTACGCTCCAGCCTGCTGGTCCCTCTGCCGGCTGGCAGCATCAACACCACCAAAACAGAGGTGGCAGGTTCTCCAGCCCCACTCAGCTGAGCTAGCTGGGGCACCACCTGTCCTGTATCATCAGTACACAATCCTGCAGTGGAAAATGTCCCAATCAATAAGTTTAAGAAAAAGAGAGAGTTGATTGGCTATTTTAATTGGTAAATTCAAATTAGGTAATCAAAATGCACAAATGATAATGACATTTGAAATTCTGGAAAAACAAAATCCCCTCTGTTTTTCATTTGTATCATTTACTTTTAGTCAGGTTTTGCTCATGAACAATATAAATGAATCCTGGAATGATGTAGCTTCATACGGTATTTAGTATCCGCACTCTCAGAACAAGAGAGATCCTTTCTCTCTCAGTGTACATGCCTTCCTCCTGCCCTAGAAAATGCCTTGATTGGCTGTACTGGATTGGCCAAGCAGGACAATGGCAAAGTCCAGTGAGATGGGACCAGTAATTAGTCAGCAAAGACCGGTTCTGAACTCCTGTGGCAGGGAAGCAAGTGTTGTGATTGGTAACCTGTGGTTTGGGCAACAGGAAAAGAAAAGAAAAGAAGAACATTTTATTATGACCACCTGCGGATTGAATGCCATATTGGAGATGTTTCCATTCCTTAAGAATGCTTGATACTAAAATTCTTTCTAATGGTGAGATCTCTTGTAATTAGACTGGGATATTGAAAAAAATATTTTATTAAAGGAGCCTTCCAGAATCCCCTTGAGGATACCTCATCTTTCTTCCTGCTTTTTATTTTATCTCTATGAAGATCTAATTCCCATGGCTTGTTGCTCTCTGAATATATATGTGCATTTACCCCTTTCCAAAAGACACTTGAGAAGTGAATCAACAAAGAACCAAACACACACAAACCTCTAATCTCCATTGCAATCCATATAAATCGGAGGTCTCCAGTTCCTTTCTATAACATTACTATAAACATAATCCTTCTTAGTAGATGTAGAATCTCATCATTATTGAAGTAAGTCAAGTAAAAAGGAAAAGAACTATAGAGGTTACAGATTTTTTCCAAAGATGAGATTCTTCAACTTCAACTCTCCTACTTTGATGAAAGACTATCTTTACTTACTTTGTTATAAATAAGACAGAATCTTGGAATTACCTCACACAAAACTACCCTCAAGGCCTCTTTGAACTTGATATAATTTATACTATATTTATTTATTTGGAAATTTACCTCTTTCCTAAAGATAATGAATTCCTGATGAGAGATCTTAGCTTTCAGACATTCGACATTGGGTAAAATCTTGCCCAGTGTTCTCCTGAACGACTATGAAATCTGGCATAGAACTGTGCAGAATCTGAGAAATTTTTTTAAAATAAATACTACCTCAACAATAAATGTATACATTAAGCATATATGTTGAGCTGGGATTAAGACTATTATGGGTTTCTAGGATAACTTAAAGCTGGAACATCACAGAGTGAGGCTGGGAATGATGTACTTCCATTACATGGCACTGGAATCTAGTATTAGGAGCTTCCCTATGGTGACATGGTTATAACATCTCAACAGAATAGAGTATTACACTTGTAACTTGAATTAATATCAAATTCTAAAAGTTCTCAATATTTTTTGAATTTTACCTACAGCTAAATTATCCATTTATTATTTCAAAAGCCAATCTTTTGTCGGAGTAGTATTGAAACAACCCCAATTCATCCAGAATTGGGTTACTCTAATTGTCTCTTTCTCTCTCCCTCCCTCACTTCACACACTCACATATATGCATATAATACACACACGTGTGTGTGTGCAAATGCAAAAAATGTGTTCTTCCTATAATGGATTTCCATTGTATTTAGTTGAAAATCTCTTGACACTACGCAGGACTTAAGACACAATTCCCTGAGTGACTTGAATTAGGCCTGGATTTTGATATTACTTTGGTTCAAAACTCTTTTTGAAGCTTTCCAAAATTCTGTCACCCTTTAGTATTCATTCTCTACATAGTTGTCAAAGTGCCTAGGTACAAGAATGCCATGGCAGTGTTCAGTCCAGGATTATCCATAAAAAATCTTGACCATATGCATGGTATGAAGCTAGATGCCCTGGCAGCTATTACAAAGCAAGTAGAAATGAGGCAGATTATAACTTTTAAAAAGTCATTGGGACATAGATTCAAACAAAGAGGCATAAAAATGGGTGGTTGGAAACCACAGCAACTGCCAGGGTATCTGTATGTAGCTTTAAGGAACTTGTTAATCATTTTGAGCAAAGATTTCAGGCTGTCTGGAAGTCCTAAAAGGAAAAGCTTAAATATACTTTTCAGATGGTAGGGGAAATGCTAATAAAAGAGTGTATTGTGTGTTCTTCCATTTTATCATGGGGTGATGGGTCCTATTTTTAACTATATGTATGGATCTTAATTACAGCTCCTATTTATTTCTAAGCCAAAGTGCAACAACAAAAAAAAAAAACAGTTAATGACAAATAAGTGTAGATGTGTGCATGGATACATAATGCATGTATACAAATGTTTATATATGATCTCTAATAAATATTGAGGGACTGATATTCTACTTTTGTGAATATTTTAGATATTACTATTAAGTCCCATCAAACATAAAAAATTTTTTAAATAAGTTCACCTTCTTATGATTAATGTATTATTATCTCCCCACATTAAAAGAATTTTTTTAATAATTTAAAATATTCTTAATGACAAGTTCATTTTCAAATCCACAGATACCTAGAAATAGTTTTTAATGTACTTTTGCGTTTCTGTCAGCACTCAGGATTATTTAGGTCACTGTAACACCAACATTTTCACTACTATTATTGGGCCTACTTTTGGCCATGCTCCCTCCCTCCTTCCATTTATCCCTCCTATTACGGTTTGAGATGATTAACAAAATGATGAAGCTAGTTCAAAGTGTCATTTTCAGAATAAAAATACTCAAATAAAAAAAGAATACCAAGTTAGTCATCCCTAAGGCAGCTTCTTCCAGCTTCCCAACACACTTCTTATGAAAGCCAAGAACAATATAAAATTCACAATGAAAATTAGGACAGTCTATTTAGAAAAGATTCCATATACCACATGACAGATTACGTTAAACTGAAAAATTCAACGATGGTCCTAGGGTGAAGAGCATGCCCTCTTAAGGGGAGTTGGGAAGTACTACTAGCTTCCTTTTAATCCATCTCTGCCCACTAGATTAGCTGCACAATTTACAGTCCAACAAGGAAAGAAAGCAGTTGCCCCACTGTTAAATAGGGGGCATATGTGGTTGATCCAGTGTGTTTTTCTTGCTGAAGCTAACTCCAACCCTAAAGTCCACCTCAATATCTCAACACACATACACACACCCATGTATGCACACACATATATTTATAAATACTTCTTCGTCCTTGTAGAAATTAAAACTTAAAGGAAACAAGTAGGCAGGAGTAAAATGGGTTGGAAAAAGAGGAATCAGAGTGTTTTACAACATTTTGGAAAATCTATCACTCTATAGATTTATAGATGGCAGAAAAAGTTTCAATACCTCAAAAAATAGTGATGATGTTAGTATACATTTCTTTGCCTTGCACTCTAATATTTATAGTTCAGATAGGATTTCATACTCTGCTAGGAGCTATTCACATTTATCCTTCACAGGCAAATAATAGCACTAGAAAAAAAATAAATATGACATCAGTGAAATAAGGACAGGAATAGTCAGCACAGCTTCCTATAGAAATTCCCAGGTCTGGAGAGACCTCTACTCTTTCCAACAGCAATCAGGAAAAGAAAGCCACAGAATCTTGCAAATATTACAGTGTAAGAGAAATAAAATCTCACACTGAAAACTAAGTACCCGGGCATGTCACTGAGTAGCCAGGAGCATTGCTCAGAAAAGTTTGGTATTCTCAGAAAACACACAAAAAAAACCATAGAGACCCATGTGAAACAGGCATAAAAGCCTTTTAGAGGTTGATATTTTAAAAGATACTCTGTTTTTAAAGATCCAAAACTCAGAAGAGTGAGGTAGGTTAGTTTAAAATCACTTGATTTTAAAACATATTACAAAGCTACTATACTCAAAACAGAATGGTACTGGCATACAAATTGACAAACAGACCAATGGAACAGACAGAGAGCCCAGAAATCAAGCCATACATATATGTCAGCTACTTGTTCACAAGATAGCAAGAATACATAATGGGGAAAGGATAGTCTCTTCAACAAATTATGTTGGGAAAACTTTATATTCACATCTTTATCTTACACAATGCACAAAAACTAATTTAAAATGTATTAAAGATTAAATCATAAAACTCCTAGAAGAAAACAAAGTAAAATGCTGACTGGTCTTGGCAATAACTTCGTGGATATGACATCAAAATACAGACAACAAAAGTAAAAATAGGCAAATAGGACTACATCAAACTAGAAAGCTTTTGTATAACAGAGGAAACAATCAATAATATGAAAAGAAAGCTTGCCAAATAGGAGAAAGTATTCAGAAACCACATATCCTGTAAGGAATTAATATCCCAAATATATGAGGAATTCCTAAAACTCTTTAGAAAAAAATTAAATTCACTCTATTAAAAAATGGAAAAGCACTTAAATAAATATTTCTCTAATATTATTAATAAGACATATAAATGGCTAAAAATATGAAAAAATACTCAACATTGCTAATCATCAGAGAAATACAAATCAAAACCACATGGGATAAGTACTTTACACCTGTTAGGATAATGATTACACAAACACACAGAGTTAACAAGAATTGGTAAGGATGGAGAGAAAAGGAAACCCTCATAAACTATTGTTGGAAACAAAAAATGGTGCCATCACTGTAGAAAATATAACGGGGCTCATCAAAAAGTTAAAAGTATAATTACAATATGATCCAGTAATTTCACTTTGGGGTCTATATCCAAAACAAATGGAAATCAGGATTTTGAAATAATCTGTAAACTGACATTTAGTGCAGCATTATTCAGAATAACCAAGGTATGAAAGCAACCCAAATGCCCATTAACAAAATGAGATAAAGAAAATGTGCTATATGCATAAAATGGAATACTGTCAGCCTTAAATAAACAAGGAAATCTTACTATTTTCAACAACATGGTTGGACCTGGAAGACATAAGTGAATAGTAATAGGACATATACTGCCTGCTTCCTCTTGTATGCTACATCTAAAATAGTCAAATATATACAAATAGAGAATGGAATAGTGATTACCAGGGGATGGGCAATGGGAGTAAGGACACTGTAACTGTAAAGTTACAGACCGACAAGATGAATGAGTTCCAAAGATCTGCCATACAACATAGTACCTATTGTTAATGATAGGGCATTGCCCACTTAAAAATTTGTGAGTAAGGTGGATCTCATGTTAAGTGTTTTTAGCACAAAAGGCGACAGGAGGCAACTTCCAAAGTGGATCGATATTATTTTGGTTGTGCTGATAGTTTCAGAAGTGTACACATACTTCCAAACTCACCAAATAGTAAACATCAATCAGGTGCAGTTTTTTCTGTACCAATTATACCTCAATAAAGCTACAGGAAACGATGAGATGAGTTACACGAGGAAAGCTCACACAGTAATAAGAAAATGCCTACAAAAGGTGATTAAAAAGTACAATGGACAGAAAATGTAAAAGAAATCCTAATTTGGAGAACAAGATAGATTAATTTTCTAATAATTCAGAGGACAATGGCATAAGGAAAGGAAAACAGTAAGTAATAATTTTTAAAAGCATAGAACAAGAACATAAGCAGATAATACTAGAAATCACAACGTCTAAAACAGAAGCAAAAGTGAAGGACAAGCTGGCGACTGCACACACGGACTTTATGGCCACCCTGCATTTAAAGGAATAAAAAAATGTTCATGGGCTACATAAATCACCAACCTATCAAGGCGTTGTAATCCTTGAGCATAAAAGTCATGCGGACTCTTATCTCAGTATGTCCATAAAAAAATTAAGTTACAGTGATAAAGAGGAAATACACCAAAACACCCAGACATTTCTTAATTGAATAAAAACAGGAGCCCTTACTTCTTTCAAATGGTAAAGAGCAACAAAAGATAAACTTCTTATGTTTGAGGCAAAAACAAAAAATCCCCCAAATTACACATGCTCCCAAGTTGTGCTTATATGTACTGACCACAAGAAAGAAAGATATTTGCGGGAAAAATATGTGCAAGAGCTCAGGAGATATAGTGCTAACATATGTAGCTTGAACAACTTAATAGAAAATATTATTATAACAGGTAGCGATGAACCAAACATAATTTTAAGATAGACAGATTGCTCTAGTAAAAGACTGACAGCAAACTGTAAGGAGAGTTCAATGACATGTGCATAGATTTAAGGTAAATGCTTAAGTTTTTTCTTTAACAACATACATGGAAAAAATAATATTTTAATTATTTAATTAAATAAAATAATTATTTTAATTTAGTAAAAATTATTAACTTAATAATAACCTAAGTGGAAATCTCTGGATTAATAGACACAATTTCAAGTGACCATGGAACCGGGGAGTAAGGCAGATGGGTGAACAGGACCTGCCTTGATAAACAGCGAGGACTTAGAGACATACTCCATAAGACACTTCCAGGGGTTTTGGTCATCAATACAGCAATGGATTATAATGCTATATTTTCTTCTGTAGCATTTCTATCTTTAATCATGAATGGATACATAAATGCTCACCATAATGTTACAGTTGCCTACACTATTCAGCACAGTAACGTGCTGTACTGGTTTGAGGAGCAATAGGCTCTATCATACAGCCTAGGTGTGCACTAGGTTATAACACAGAGGTTTGCATAGGAAGTGCACTCTGTGACGTCTATACAATGACAGAATTGCCTAGCGACAAATTTCTCCAATATATGCCTGTAGTTACGTGACACATGAACAGGTATGCTATCCAAACTGCAAAAGCTATTGGGGCTCCCACACTTCATTACCATATAAATATGGGAGACATCCACAAATTTCAAAAGAAGCCAGAAATCCATATGTTAATTTATAGCATTGTAACTTTTAAATCTGTATAGGCAATCCAGTTATTACAAAACATACCAGAGGATGCCAAATAAAACAAATGTTTGTGATTTGAGCCATTGCTAACCAGCTTTTAACCATGACACTCAGAACAAGTTTATCTGAAAAGTCTTAGAATCACAAAGACATTCCTTTGTGGGTAGAAAGACTTTATCTTTGGGGGGATAAAATGGGTCCCCAAAAGACTGGATTAGAAAATTAGAAATGTATGGATCATAAGTGTTTTAGGTAAAAATATAGTAGCAACATTTTCCACTTTTAAATTATTGGATAAGATTAAGCAAACCAAGCATTGCTGGATAGGAGTATCTTCCTATACAGATGTCTGTTGTTTGCGAAATTCAAAAAGACTCTAAAGTGTTAAAAAATAAAATGGTAGTCAATTATTACATAAATACTACTAAAAAGAAAACAGGAGAGGGCAAAATTATTATGAAACTAAGTACAGCTGCAAGGTAAAAATGTAGCAAATTGACCAAAGGTTAATTTCATTCCAAAATATGATCTGGTAAGCATTAAATATAGAAAATCATAATATTGTAAATATAAAGTAAATATCAATAAAAGGAAAAATTTATAAAGATACACATTTTGTGAGTAATTTCAACTTTATTTTTTATTTTTTATTTTTTTAATTTTATTGAATGGTAACTATGTACATTAATGCACTTCTGGGGTACAGTGTGGGGTTTTCGCATGCAATCCGAAATACTTCCATCAAACTGATCAACACAGCCTTCATGTCATTTTCTC
>CAUYQV010020767.1:0-12199 GCA_963574575.1 Galagoides demidoff | reverse complement strand
GCTGCTACATTTATATCTTCAAAAATCTTATCTAAACCAGTTGACCTGGACTGTATATATTTCAAAGCAGGTCAGATATCAGTTCTGCCTTATGGACTGATATTGGTAACTCTGTGTTCCTAAAGTTTAAGAAACTAGGTGTCTGTAAATGTTGGAAAAGAAACTAAGTTCTAGTTTGTTGCTTCCCAAGGGCTTTAGAAAACTTTTGTGAACCCACATGGCCAAAGCAGTGGTTTTATTTTAGCTCAGAATCTATTATGTCTTTAAAAAAATTTTTTAAAAAAAATTGTGATAAGACGTATAATGTAATGTAATATTTAATATTTACATTTTGTGTGCATGGCATTAAGTACATTCACAATGTTGTATAATCATTGCTACTATCCATTTCTAGAATGTTTTTATTATCCTCAAAAGAAGTCCTATACCCTTTAAGTAACAAATTGCCAGTGTGCTCTTCCCCACATCCCTGGTAACTCCTCTTCTACTTTTTGAGTCTCTGAATTTGACTGTGCTAGCTATCTCATGTAAGTGCATTCACACAATATTTGTCCTTTTGTGTTTGGCTTATTTTACTTGATGCTTTTAAAGTTCCTCTATGTTGTAGCAGGTGCCAGAATTTCATTCCTTTCTAAAATCGAATAGCATTCTATTGTTTGTTTATACCACATTTTGCTTAACCATTCTTCTGTTGACGGACATTTAAGTTGCCTCCACCTTCTTGCTATTGTGAATAATGCTGCTGGGAACACAGGTGCACAGATAACCTATTTGAGTTTCTGCTTTCAATTTTTTTTTGGGGGGGTGGTGCATACCTAGAAGTAGAATTCTAAGATATCTCTTTGCTTTTTAGTT
Source organism: Galagoides demidoff (assembly GCA_963574575.1). NCBI lineage: Eukaryota > Metazoa > Chordata > Mammalia > Primates > Galagidae > Galagoides > Galagoides demidoff. The sequence goes on along the minus strand of CAUYQV010020767.1, from coordinate 11,344 downwards.
CTATTTTAAGGAATATACTAGCTTAAGTTTGGCTTATCATTTCTTCCTTAACATCATTTCAAGAATTTTTTTTTTTTTTTTGAGACAGAGCCTCAAGCTATCCCCCTGGGGTAGAGTGCCATGGCATCACAGCTCATAGCGACCTCCAACCCCTGGGCTCAAGCGAGTCTCCTGCCTCCACCTCCCAAGTAGCTAGGACCACAGGGGCCTTCTACAACACCCGGCTATTTTTTGGTTGCAGCCATCATTGTTGTTTGGCGGGCCCGGACTGGATTCAAACCCGCCACCTTAGGTGTATGTGGCTGGCGCCTTAGCCACTTGAGCCACAGGCGCCAAGACATACTTTTGATTTTTGAAGGAAGTTATTTCTCCCTTCTGTTATGATAGGCTGAATTGTGTCTTCCTCAAATTCACACATTAAAGTCTACTCAGAATGTGGCTGGACTTGGAGACAGGATATTTAAAGAAGTAATTAAGAGAAAATGAAGTCACAGATTGGGTTCTAACCCAGTATGACTGGTGAGCAGGCTGGGAGGAGTCCTGGAGGCCTAGAGTGGGGTGGACTGGGCAGGGGGGATGGTCCAGACAGTCCTGACGGAGGAGGGGGAGGAAAAAGCATCCCTCACCTGGAGCCCCAGGGCCTGGCTTTAGGATATATGGGTGTCTTTCCCCTTTGTGACAAGTGGGGTTCACATTCTGTCCTATTTTTATTTTATTTTATTTTGAGACAGATCCTCAAGCTATCCCCCTGGGTACAGTGCTGTGACATCACAGCTTATAGCAACCTCCAACTCCTGGGCTCAAGCGAGTCTCCTGCATCAGCTTCCCAAGTAACTGGGACCACAGGAGCCTGCCACAATGCCCAGCTATTTTTTTGGTTGCAGCCATCATTGTTGTTTTGGCGGGCCCAGGCTGGATTCGAACCTGCCACCTTAGGTGTATATGGCCAGCACCTTAGCCACTTGAGCCACAGGTGCTGAGCCATTTCAACAATTTTTAAGTCAGTAGAAAATGTTACCACTGATTCACATGCAAAGTAATGGTTTCAGTGCTAGGGGAAGATGCGGGGTCAGTTGACTGCTGCACTTTCAAAACTCTGGTATGGAATTTTTCTTTCCCAAATAAGGTCTTATTGAAGCTATGACTTATGTGGTTGGAATCTTAGTCACATGGAGTTCAAAAACCAATGTTTTCTTTTTTTTTTTTTTTGTATGAAAGTTCTTTATTGGTGGGGGAAGGGAGGCTGCAGAGCAGCACCAAGGAGGAGAGAAAAGAGAAGAGAAAAGATGAGAGACAAGAGGGGAGAGAGATAAGGAGAGAGCGGGGAAGAGGAGAGAGAGAGTAGAGCAGAGAAGAGTGAGGGAGAAGAGGTGGAAAAGAGAGAGAACAGAGAAGGAAGGCAGAGGGAGGTGGGAGAGAGAGCAAAAACCAATGTTAAATACTTGAGCCAGGTTGAGAAAGCAATTTAGAAAGAACACTGTAGCTTGGTTTGAAGCAAACCAGGTTAGCACAGCAGGTGTGCTGATGGTCTCTGCAGCCAGACCTGGGCAAGTTAAGACAACTTGTGGTGATTATGTTCTGTATCTGTAACACTAGATAATGAAAGGACCTGCCTTAGAGTGTTATTAGGAGGCTTAATGGCAGAAGTATATGTCAGACACTCAGGACAGTATCTAGTTCATCTGAGCACTAGTGAATACTTGATCTTAGAATTATATCCATTTATAAAAATGCCATTGTGTCTCACTTCCACTTTTTTCTCCTTTCCAATTTTCTTGCACAAGACACTTATTTATAAAACCTCAGTACAATTTCTTCTTTGCATCCACAGTCTTTGTGGTTTTAACTCTGACCATTGCACTCTGGATCTTTATTGAAGAGACAGCATTAATAGTCATCCCTGAGGCCTTCCTCTCCTCCCTTGGTTCCTCAACAACTTTTCTACCAGTTTCTGGATTCTTTGCCTTCCCATTCCTTGTCTGCTAGTGGGGGATTCTAGAATATCTTTCCATATCCCAGTGGTAGTTGTCACCTTCTAACAGTCTGGACACCAGGTAAAGCCCTTCCTATACCAAATCACAAGGGGAAATCCTCTAGCAGGCCTTTCATGATACCTTACTGCAGGAGGACCTTCTGGCACAGGAGTTAAGGAGTTAGAGCTCCCATCTTCTGGTCTGGAGTAGGATCTACTCTTCATGCCAGGTGGTGCTGGAGGAGCAGAGGGGAGGAAAGGTTCACAGAGCAGCCTGGGTGAAACAAAGCCAGAGAGTTTCCAGGGTGCTGAGATAACAAAGCTTTATTTCTTTGTAGGGTCAGACACAGGCGATGACAATTGGTGAGCACACATTGCCTGCCCTGGCAGATGCTAAGGGGGACATTCTGTGGGTTCCTAGAGAATGGAAAGTGAGAGCTCCCAGGGAGATCAGAGCCCCCTCAGGGGACACCTCAGCACTGGCCGAAGGACAGAGATTCGAGCATGATGAGGGAGCTAGGCAGGTTGGGGATGGCCCTGGGATGTGGCTCCTCTAAAGTTGCTTCTCCTAGCATCAGGATGCAGGTCAGCAGCAGCCCCCACCCTGCTGACCACTGCCCCCATCACAGGAGTCAGAGCTCTGGCGCCAGCATCGGTGGGACCTGTGGTGGCGCCTGTGGTGGCTCAGGCAGCAGCCGCCCTCGGTGCTGGGGGTGGGGCAGGCCCCAGGGCTTGGAGTATAGCAGGAGGTATCTGGGGGCAGACACTGTGCTGGGCTCTTCGGGAGACACTTGGATGAGGGGCACTTGGGTGGGGGCTGGCAGTGCTGCTGGCTCTGCTGGCAGGACATCTTGGCTGGAGGGTAGTAAGTCTGAATAGATCAAAGAGAAAGGTCAGGGCCAGAGCTTGAGGCTAGTCCACTCTGTGAATGGTTTATAGAGTCCTTGCTCCTCTGACCAGGTGCTTCCTGAGCTATGACCTTCAGGAAGGACAATGGAAGCTGATCTCAAGTTCAATTCACCTGGTAGGACTTTGCTATCCACTTTGCCCTCCTTCCAGAAAAGAAAGCTGATATCTGCTAACTGGGCCCCAGTCCTCTGTCTTCACAGAAATATTGAAGCAGATACACCCAATTTGAAAATGACTCCCAGAGGTGGTGTCTGGGTGGGGTGCCCAACTTTCAGGAAAAGAGTGGGGTGTATGGAGAGCCAGGAAACTGGTGCATTTCACAGGGGTTCCTTGCTCGTCATCCCCCTTCCCTGTTCCCAGCTTCCCTCCAAAGTTCCCTTCCTTCGATCTACACACCAGACACCTCTGATTCACTCCTCCCTACTGAAATCTGTGCTGTCATCCCAACTGAGTCTCTGTTCCCTGCCAGACACTCACCAGGTGTAGAGCAGGCAAGAGAGGCTGTCCCTGAGGAGGCTGTGTGTGAGGAGCCCAGGGCAGGAGGCCTTTTATCCTGTGCAGGGCCGGTGATGCATGGCCTGGGCACGCTGCTGCTTTCACAACTGGGAGGCGATGGCCAGACACTCCCATGCCAGGTCCTCATCTTCCTGCATGCTTGCCAAAATCCCTGACAAGGAGGAACCAGGAAATCTTAAAGTCTGTTCTCCAGGTGTGTTGTGGACCTACCATTTCTTCTCTTTTCACTCATTTAGCTCAGGTGCTTTAACTTGGCCTCTGCCCCTTGCTTTTTGCATGGAGAATGCAGAGATGCACGTGACGTACTATGACCTTGAGCATTTCAAGTTTAACTAGATTAACATCAGAGAAGTAAGCGTATATGTCTGACACCACGTGATTTGTCCTGTGACACAAATGTCCTCACACACCTGTCTTCTGGACATTGATTCCCACTGCTGGGTTATGTTCTGAGTGGAGTGATTTGTTTAGATGTACTTGGCGTTGACTCTTGGGCATGTTGGGTGATCTGAAAACATCAGATCCTGGGAATGAGATACATTAGTAATGGCTGGAGGATGGCACCCAGGCCTTCTCTGGTGCAGGTGAGGCTCCTAAAAGGACTAGAGCCAAGGTAATATTATGTGGAAGAGCAGATAAAATATCCAAAGGACCTGTAACAATTGAGATCACAAGGTTCATATTAAATCTGAAAAAAGCCTGTTTGTCCATATTTAACTTCCTATAGGAGGTGTGATTGATTATATGAAAGTAAAATGATCCATGAGCATAAAATATTTAAGGTAATTGATGGGAACTGAGGAAGTAATTTTTGAAGTGTTTTGCTAATGATGAGGCTGATTATGGTGGTGACATCATGTGCAGCACATTTAATGAAACAGATCTGATAATCTTTAAGGTTTGTGCAGTATGATTTTTACAAAATGTGAATCTTACTTTCATATGGGGTTTTATTATATGCAGTATTAGGTATAAATTTCTCATTGAATCCATCTCTACTATCATAATAACTATTCTTTGCCATTTGTTTCCAAAAGGATGGTCAGAATCATAGCATAATATTATTTATGTTAATTAAGCAATTATTTAAAATGAAATACTTTTATGGTAAATGTATGTGATTGTAATTTAAAAGTGTATGACATTTGGATATAAAATTTGCTTTACAACTTATCCTCTTCAAAATGGGGAATGGGGGAATGCCATAATTTATTTTGAGATAGCCAAGGGGAAGTCCATGGGACATAAGGCATGTAAGAAAAAGGTATTGGGTTCTAGATTTTGCTGCAAAAGTGAACATTATTTTTCCACATCTGTGCTATCAGGAGCAAGCCTTGTCCTCCTGCAGCAGCAAGCATGGCAGTGATTTACCCCACAGGTCATAACCCTTAGTCATTAATGGCAGAGGAGGGGAGGAGGGAGCAATAATCAAAATGGGGACATAAATCACACATTTTAGTCAACAGTCAAAACATTCTCTTAATTAACTTTCATTTTTTATATATTTATTTACTTTTAATTTCAGATTAATATGAGGGTACAAATGATTAGGTACAATGTTGGCATTTGTTAGATAAAGTCCCTGTTGTAGTTGTGTCCCTCACCCAGGAGGTATGCCATGTACTCTTATGTGGTGTCAGTTAGGTGGGAACATACCAATTTCCCTCTATCTTCCCCTGCCCTTACTTCCCCCCTTTGCCCCCAGCTTGAATTAAATTGAGTTTTTCTCTACTGATTTTATGTCAGTATTGAGTATATTGGACACTTGCTTTTCCATTCCTGTGATGTTTTAGTAAAGACAACGTTCTCCAACTCTACCATTGACTTTGGTTGATAGTTTTACCTCTCTTTTACAAAACATGGTGGACATCTGTCAGGCTTACTTCCAGCCTCATTTCTGACTGCCCATCTTGGGAGGCTCACCACAGGGTTGGAAGATGGAGCTCATTAATCTCACATCTGCCTTGAGGTGGTCTCTTTTTCCTCGTAAGATCAGGTTCTCCCCAGGCCTCATGTGCAGAGTGTTTATCTGTGATTACAGACAATACTAAAGATCAAGGTCTGGTTGGGTCACCACGACACAAGGACTACTCCCTGAGAATCACCAGTTTCAGAAGTCCCATCCTGTGGTGTTTGGCTTTCTGTGATCCCAAGACATCAAAGAAGTAGAGACTGGTCTAACTTGATAAATCATGGGAGAATTTCACAGCATAGTCATTCCAGTTGCTGCTACAGGAATGGGCAGTGCAGGACTTCAGGCTAGTTCCTTAGAGTGCATTTTGGACATTCCACATCAGCAATCAAGAATGAGTCAACAGACATGAAATTCTTCTCCCTTTGCTTACAACTCATCTTTCCTTCTCGGTTCTGTCCCTTCTATGCCACAACAATCACATTCCATTGCAAAAAATTTTTAAGGAAAGTCATTTTTAAGAAAAATGAAAAGAGGTAGCCAGAAAGTGCCATGTATTTTCAATGCCAGTTTGAGGGTATTTGCTCCTAATTTTTTTACATAGACTATAATTTCCCCTCAGATTAATTTTTTGTAAATTGTGAGATACACACACCTTTCTAATACCATAGGAAAGCTCTGGTTGAATCCAGTGGGTAAGAGGATGTTGAGTTATGAGGGTCTTCTTGTGTTGAAATGTTAGCTAAATTTCAAAAGCTGAAAATAGTAGGTGCTACTTATCCCCATTGATTAACCCTAGAACAAATTACTGTAAATCTCTTTAGTACTGGCTGACAAAAAGATATTATTCTATTTCTCTGTTCCAGCTTCATAGTTCAGCCTTTTAGAAGGCTGAACTTTGATGAGAATTTGTCAGATGGGGGAGTTGTTGCCTTAGAAAAGAATGCTGTGGTTTTCCCCTTGTCTTATACAGGAGCAGGGAACTGGTTGCTCTTCTACAAAAGAGGTCAATTGAAGGGGGAGGATTCATGACAACTTCTAGATGTTAAGAAGGAAGAAAGGACTACAGGGTTTTATCCCCCTTGGTGAATGCCTGCTATCTCAGCAGACTTGCTGATTTCCCCCTAAGCCTATTGTTGAATGAAGAAAAGGAATGGAAGAGACAGAACAGGGTGTTGAGAAAAAGCAACAAAGGACACCTGAGAAGAAAGGTCAGCTTACACCGTCTTGGTGGTGTTGAGTTTAGGATGCCTGTTAGCTGGGCTCAAAAATTGCCATGTCAGGAGTCTGTGACTGGTACCAAAGAAGGTGGGAGCTTAGGGAGTATCTGACTCAAATCTGACTGCACACCCCAGGTCTGGGAATGGTGCTGTGGGGAGGTCCCTTGCAGATGCCCAGAAGAACCTGTTAAGCATCCTGTGGGTCAACCCTCACCTGGACCTACATACAGAGGGGGCAAGCCACCAGCAGAGCAGGCTGATGATACAGTCAGATATGAAATCATTTCCCCTTTCATTTCCCATCTCCCAGCACAGGGGGAAAGGAAGGGGTCCATCCTCCGGGGAAGGTGGGGAGGTGAATGAGTGAAACCTACAGTTTCTTGGAAGAGGCCTGGCAAGTACTCGTGGGAAGGGAGGATTTGAGTTTGAGGTTTTGTACAGAATTAAATTTGTCTTGTGGGGACTTTATTACTCATAAAAGTGACTGAAGAATTGGAATTTTCCTGAGACATTTTCAAAGGAGGCTCAACACAGCATTGGAGAAGGCAATGACTGAGTTAGACAAATGCTGTTTTTATCATGCTGAGTCTAGGCTGTTTGAAATATTAGTTAGACGGCTCCAAGAAGACATTTATAAAAAGGTGGCATATTTTAGATTCTCCATTTTTTCTAGTATCAATTAAATAAGTAAATCCCATGATTCTAGGTCCCAGAAGGCAAGTAGGAAGCAGGTTCAGGAAAGCTGAGTGGGAGCTTGTAAGGATCACGGGCACTGCACAGGGACTGGGGAGTAGACACTGGGGAGTTTCTAGGGGTCAGAGAGAAAATATTCGAGGGGTGGGAGCATCTTAGAAGATCAAGAGATGGGTGCTGGATGTAAGAACATCTGAGTGCTACTCACCTGTGGTCCACAGGGAACAGGAAAAAGAAAAACTCTCTGGGAGGCAGTAGGAGACTCTGATCAACCTGACTCTAGCCAGGTCTCTGTCTTCAACACCTGCCATCTCCTTTTCCAGTTCTTGGCTACATTCTTCCTATGTAACATGTTTTCTCCTCACTTCCTGTCTATCCTGACTGTGGATAGAGGAGTGTACACAGTAGGAGCATGAGGGGCTATTTTGGGTCCCAGGCAGGTGCGTCACACTAGCGACTGAAACTTGGTGCTCGAGGAACACTTTGTCCCTGAGGCAGGTCTCACCTCTAGAGATCCTGGAATGGATTATGGGATGGATATCTGCAGGGTGCTTGGGAAGGACAGTAAATGTGAGCATTAAAATAACCCAATGATGTTTGACAGAGAAACTATGGAGTGGGCACCATGAGAGTGCAGTAGTTGGGACTGTACCTGGGGATTCTGCTGAGTGAGGGTCATTCTAGAAACATGGGGGCTGCTGAGACCAGGACACACTAAGAGCTGGAAACCAGTTGTTTATGGATGCATGTGGCTTAAAAACAAAAAAGATTAAGATTTTTGGTATATATCTGATTTTCAGATTAAACAGCAAATTCTGTGAGGAAATCCCCCATCCCTGTCATTATCACTAATAGTTCCATGGAACTTCTCAACCCTGGAGGTGGAATGACAGTGGAGGAAGAAAGCATGGAAGAGGCACATCTCCCTAGTTTGTTGAGTCATCCAACCCAGTTTCTCTGGCTTTCAGGGCACTGGGTACAGCAGACTGATGACAGCCAGAGCCCTGATGCTGTGGTCCTTAGGTATGTAAACCTGGGTGGCTGAGGTAGACATGCTCTCCAGAGCTGGAACAATGGCAGTGCCCAGAGCTCAGCTCAGCAGGAAGAGACTACAGGTGGGCATGGAGCAGGACAGCTGAGTAGGACTTGGGGGACATCTGGAGAGACTTCAGTGCTACTCCTAGTTTTGCTTTTAAGACATCTTGGGAGAAGTTTAACAACTTTAGGGGAGGTAAAATGCATCAGTTAAAAAAAAATTCACTTGTCCCCTGTTTATTTCAGAATTTATAGCCCCGAATCCACAGTTTAGGAAAAGTTCCTCTCAGGCATAGAAGAGCAGGGAAATAGAAAGTAACTTGGGCTGAGGGATCCTGACTCCAGGAAGGACACCAAATCTTGGAGTGCTTTTCCTGTTTTGGTTTACAGGCAAGAAATGGGGGGTAGGTTGGGAGGGGTGAGGTGGTGAGTTTTGCCCAGGAGGCAGCTTCTATCCCTCTGCAGCCCCAAACCCTTTGTTTCTCCAAGGCCAGTGTCAAGAGTTTTGACAAGAGAAGGGATCCAAGAAATCCCAAGACTGTTCAAATATCTGTACTTCAGTCTTTCTATGGGTCTGCCATTCTTGAGTTTTCATTCATTAAAATCATTCACCCTTAAAAAACAAAGACCATATGATTCTCTCAATTGATGCAGAAAAACCTTTTGATAATATCTAGCATCCTTTCATGATCAGAATTGTTAAGAAAATAGGCATAGAAGGGACATTTCTTAAACTGATAGAGGCCATCTACAGCAAACCCACAGCCAATATCGTATTGAATGGTATAAAATTGAAAGCATTTTAATTCAGTTCAAGAATGAGGCAAGGATGCCAACTGTTTCCACTGCTATTTAACATAGTAATGGAAGTCTTAGATACCACAATCAGGCAAGAGAAGGCGATCAAGGATATCCAAATAGGGTCAGAGGAGATCAACTGCTCACTCTTCGCTAATGTTATGATCCTATACTTGGAAAATCTCAGGGACTCAACTTCAAAACTCTTAGAAGTGATCAAGGAATACAGCAGTATCTTGGATACAAAATCAATACTTACAAGTAAGTACCTTTTATATACGCCAACAGTAGTGAAGCTGAAAAAACAATCAAGGACTCTATTCCTTTTACCCTAGTGCCAAAGAAGATGAAATATCAGGGAATTTACCTAACAAAGGACATGAAAGAGCTCTTTAAGGAGAACCATGAAACTCTGAGAAGAGAAATAGCTGAAGATGTCAACAAATGGAAAAACATACAATACTCATGGCTGGGTAGAGTCAACATTGTTAAAATGTCCATACTACCCAAAGCAACCTACAGATTTAATACAATCCCTATTAAAGCACCATTGTCATACTTTAAAGAACTTGAAAAAAATAATACTTTGCTTTATATGGAATCAAAAAAAATCTCAAATAGCAAATACATTACTCAGAAATAAGAACAAATCAGGAGGTATCACATTACCAGACTTCAGGCTATACTATAAATCTATAATGATCAAAACAGCATGGTACTGGCACAAAAACAGAGTGGTAGATTTATGAAAGAAAATAGAGAACCAAGAGATGAACCCATTTGCTGATGGCCATTTGATCTTTGACAAGTGTATCAAAAATATTCAGTGAGGGAAAGATTCCCTATTTAACAAATGGTGCTGGGTGAACTGGCTGGAGACCTGTAGAAGACTGAAACTGGACCCCCACCTTTCACCATTAACAAAAATTGATTCTCACTAGATAAAAGATTTAAACTTAAGACATGAAACTATAAAAATACTAGAAGAGAGTCTAAGGTAAACACGTGAAGATATTGGCCTGGGAGAATATTTTATGAGGAGGACCCCCCAGGCAATTGAAGCAACATCAAAAATCCATTACTGGGATCTGATCAAACTAAAAAGCTTTTGCACAGCCAAGAGCACAGTAAGCAAAGCAAACAGACCACCTTCAGAATGGGAGAAGATTTTTGCAGGTTATGCTTCTGACAAAGATCTGATAACTAGAATCTATAGAGAACTCAAACTAATCAATAAGAAAAGAATAAATAACCCCGTTTCCATGTGGGCAAGAGACTTGAACAGAAACTTCTCTGATGAAGATAGGTGCATGGCCTACAAACACATGAAAAAAAGCTCATCATCATTAATCATCAAAGAAATGCAAATCAAAACAATTTTGAAATATCATCCAACTCCAGTAAGATTAGCCCACATCACGAAATCCCAAAACTATAGATGTTGGCATGGATTCGGAAAGAAGGGAACGCTTCTACACTACCGGTGGGAATGCAAGCTAATATGACCTTTTGGGAAAGAAGTTTGGAGAACCCTCAAGGAACTAAAAGTAAATCTACCATTTGATCCTGCAATTCCTCTACTAGGTATATACCCAGATGATCAAAAATTATTTTACAACAAAGACATTTATACCAGAATTTTTATTGCAGCCCAATTCATAATAGTCAAGACATGGAAACAGCCCAAGTGCCCATTGACCCATGAATGGATTAACAAATTGTGGTATATGTACACCATGGAATACTATGCAGCCACAAAAAGATAGAGACTTCACATATTTTATGTTTACCTGGATGGAGCTGGAACATATTCTTCTTAGTAAAGTATCTCAAGAATGGGGAAAAAGGTATCAAATGTACTCAATACTACTATGAAATCAGTATATAACCACCTACACACGCATATGAATGGCAAAACATAACTATAGTCCAGAAAGTAGAAGGGAAGAGGAGAGAGAGGGGAGGGGAGGGGGGATATAGGAGGAGAGAGGGTATTTAGGGGGACCTCACTTAATGTGCATGATGCAATGGTACATTTCAAATCTATTAAGATATGAGTATAATTGTGATGCATGTGTTACTTAGTTCAATGTAACTTGTCGCCTTTCCCCGTCCGGCGGAGAGGGCGGCACCGTGCGTGTTCGGTTTGTGAAGGGAGAAGAGAGCTATAGTAGCTTTAGAAGGAGAATGAAAGAACACGCACACAGTTCAGACTTGGAGGTCGCGCCTAGAAAGTAAAGAAAGACAAGAGACAAAGTGTAGTTTAAGAGAGTCAGCAAAGTTGGAGCC
>CAUYQV010020765.1:0-22792 GCA_963574575.1 Galagoides demidoff | reverse complement strand
TTCGTTTCATAGGTCCATCTTCTTCCTCGAGACTTCCATGCCAGTGAGGTGTTTTGTCTTTGTTCACTTTTGTGTCTCCGAGGTTTACGGTAGTACCTACCATGCAGTAGGAACTGATAAATATTTGCTGAATGAAGGAATGAGGCTCTTGCCATTGCCCCAGCACCCAGCTGGTGTAAGGGTGGAGAGGAATCAAAAAAGATGGAATCAGTCAGCCTTGATAATTTGCTTGCTATGGAACAGAGAAATGTGGTCACTGGACTGAATAAGTACATGGATTATACAAAAGATGCTTTGTCATCAGGAAAGCTAAAGAGAGAAGGCACCGTGTGTCTGGAAGGGTTCTGGTTATGAACTGCTGCACAATAAACCCTGCCATAAAACTTAGTGGTTTAGAAGAACAGCTACATTATAATCTCTAACAATTCTTTGGATTTCCCTGCATCAGCTGGGCAGTTCTTGCTCTGGGTGAGTTATAGATTCTACTGTTGCTACAGTCATTTGGGGACTCATTTGGTTGGTTCCCTCACATGTTTAGCACTTTAGTAGGTTGAGTGGAAGGCTGGAGTCACCCTATTGAAAGGCGTCATTGTATCCATACAGTGTCAGGGCCTCTGCATCTTTGCATGGTCTCTCTAGCAGGGTAGTTGGAGATCTTGCATGGTAACTTGGGGATCCTCAGAGTGAAAGCCGTCCAGACCTCTTAAGACTTAGTCCTGGCTAACAAAATAGTGTCTACAAAGAAATATAAAGTTTTAGAAATGAAAGGCCTCAGGGTAGTTCCATCATTACTGTCATAAGCAATTGGATGAATTAGAGATTAATTTAGGCATAGGTATTATAAATGTTATATTAGTATGATTTAAAAGTCATAGTAAGAAAAGTTATCCAATTAAACCCTGACCAAATTTCATATTTTGGGCAGCACCTGTGACTCAATGAGTAGGGTGCCGGCCCCATATACCAGAGGTGGCGGGTTCAAACCTGGCCCTGGCCAAAAACTGTGAAGAAAATAAAAACAAAAACAAATTTCATGGCATTGCCTGTGGCTCAAAGGAGCAGGGCACTACTAGCCCCATATACTGGAGGTGGTGGGTTCAAACCCAGCCGGGGCCAAAAATGGCAAAAAAAAAAAAATTCCTATTTCCTCTATTGGGGAAAGCTTTTCCTATAATTTTCCCGTCACAACATTCTCTCCAGATCATTCTTTCTTTTCATCCCCCACCTCCTCATGGTATTTATCAATCCTTTACTATTTACCAAAGTAAAGTAAAATAAAAAAATCCAACTAGTCATACTTGTATAAAATGATTTTTTTCGTTTGGAACTTTCTATTATAAACATAAAATGATGATGGGTAATTACTGCTAAATTGTAAGAGAAAGTACTATGGAAAACTAGACTCAGAGTGAGAAAAATAATTTTATAAGAGAAGGCTTTAGCTTGGTATTGCCACTAAAGTCTTTACTAGCTGATATAGGCCTTAAATCATTCACACCCAGTTTGATAGAATGCCTTTAGAACACAAATACACAACAAAACTGAAGTCATCTCTTTAAAATTAAAAAAATCTCCCAGTTTATATCTGGTCGCCTCCCAGAAACAATAAAGCAAGGTGAGAAGTGAGCTATCTGTATATTAAATGATGTTTCTTGATATAATTAACAGTTGGTCTCTGTTTTAAGAAATATTGTAGTTACCTCCCTCTGTCTCCCCCTCTCCTAATCTATGAGCTATTCGTATTCAATGAAGACTTACATTTGGTTGCACAACAAAGCATGACAGCCAGTATTTTTGGCAGAGCCTGAGAATAATTTGTCTTCACAAATTGTTCACTTAATGACTGAAATAACCTTTTTCACCAGAACTGTAACAAGCCTAATAACCTGAAAGAAGGTAGAAAAATACACCATCCCTTTAATCCATGGCCCTCAGAAAATGGGCAGTGTTGGTTCTTCAGCATGGAGGCCACCTAATGAGGCCCATTACTTCCCTTTACCCCAAAACAATGAAAGGGTCCCCTGAAACATTTGACATGTTTGAAAGCTGAATGTATAAAAGTCAAAGAAAAATTTGTATGTTTTTACTGGGAATATTCTTCTAAGAAAAAATGAAAAATTGTAATATCCACTGATTTTCCCTCTTTAGGTCCTAATTCAGGTCTAGCCAGCCCTTAAAAATCTCCACAGACACTCAGACACCAAGGAAAGAGAGTGCTGGAAAAAACAGTTCTAGTTCTTGTATTTCTATTCCCCAAAATACTATCTGAGTATCTTCCTTCTTATGGGCTCCCAAATCCCCCCCTTCTGCGCAGCTCCAGGGAAGTCTCCACCTTTAATTCTTCAGTCTAAGGAAGCACAGATTCCTGGAAACCATAGGCTCAAATGACCCAGGACAGGAGCTCCCAGAAAGCCAAATGGGGCCTCAGCCCAGGAAAGTTACCAACTACCCATCTGAGGCTCCATGACTGATTTCCCACCAAATCCTACCCTTGTCCTGTTCTACCTACACATGAAAAGGACATCAGGGAATTGGGAAGAAAGGCAGAGGTGAGGGGGCCACATGCTGTGGGCCACAGATCTTTGTAGTTCAGTAACCTTTCCTCTCAACTCCCTCAGTCAGTGCCCAAGGGGCTGGAAGCCCCCTCTGTAACCAGGGATGGAAGTAGATGATGCCACACGCCTATCTGCTGTGCACAGTCTTCCCAGTGGCTCATATTCTTTTAAAATCTGTCAACAGGCTCAGCCCCCATAGCTCAGTGGTTAGAGCGCCAACCACATATACTGGGACTCATGGGTTTGAACCCAGCCCAGGCCTGCTAAACAATAATGATGACAACAACAACAACAAAAAATATCTGGGTGTTGTGGTGGCTGCCTGTAGTCCCAGCTACTTGGGAGACTGAGGCAAGAGAATCACTTAAGCCCAAGAGTTTGAGGTTGCTGTGAGCTGTGACTCCATGGTTCTCTACGAAAGGCAACATAGTGAGACTCTGTTTTTAAGGGCAATTTTTTTTTTTTTTTTTTTTTTTTTTTTGCCGGTTTGGCCCGGGGTGGGCTTGAACCCACCACCTCTGACATATGGGGTCAGTGCCCTACTCCTTTGAGCCACAGGTGCTGCCCGGAAGGACAAATTTTTAAAAAGAAGATAAAATCTGTCAATAGAAAACCTCAAGGTTGTCAGCTTCTCCAATTAAACAAACCAAAAACTAGGAACCTGTTCAGGATGCTCTTGATCCCTGTATTTTAATGTGCCTTTCTAGATATCTCCCAACATCCTTTTCAGTCATTCATATAATTTGTCTTTATTAAACTCGCCAGAAATCCTTCTCAATATTCTCATCTTTTCTCTTAAACCCATATTTCCTCTCCAGCCCAGTACTACTTCTCTTCAAACTTGGTCTCCCCCTACTGATTCCATCCTTACCCACTGCACTGGGTTCACCAGCTGATTTATTCTTATCCTCTTCTATTGTGTTCAGTAGACCCCCTCTCCCTTGCTAATATTAGAACACTGACTGCAGGATGGTAAAGAAAAAAGAGTACTGCACTTTAAGGAACATGAGCTCAAATCCCATTTCTACAACTTACTATACCCATGTAAATCAGTACAATGTCTCTAAAGTTCAAGTTCTCTAAATAAACACTTAACCTGAAATCTTATGTACTTTGTATTCTCTCTATAGAAACATGGGAAATATGTAGCTGGCAAAAAGGAAAAAAAAAAAAACAACAAAAAAACACCAAGAAAAGAAGAATAGAAAAGTAAAATATATTAAAAACAAGATTATAGAAAAATCATGGAAGAACCAAAAAGACTCTAGGAAATAGAGAAAGCATCATGGAACTAGGCAGATGGACTAACCTGAAGGGCAAACCAAATAAGGAAGTCACTAAGTGCAAAATAAATTCCAAACAGCCTCTAAATAGATGCTAACTCTAATTAACATAACCTAACCTATGTAGATACTCTTCCCTGATAGCGAAATAATCCCAACTAGGACTTGCCTGGCCTTCCATATGTAAAACCTATGGTCCTATAACCACAGCCAAGTGAGATCTGCCCTAAAACCTTTGATAGTAAAAACAAGGACCACTGAGACTGTGAAATATGTATATTAGGACAAGCTCTTGGAATAACCAGACTTCTAAGGAAAACTACTAATGAGCATTACCATTTAAATAAATTTGACCTTCTGAACTGATCCAGTTTGGTGCCCCATCCTGATCCCAGGGTTGCACAGGTTTTTATCAATCCCTGCCGAGGGGCAAGACAAGGGTCTGGGCGCCAGGCAGGCTCTGGTCAGATCATGGGTCAGCTGCTTGTTAATTATGAAATCATGGGGCAATTCATCAGTCTCTTAGAAACATAATTGCCTAATTAGTAGTAAATTATAGCACAGATTCTTTGCAAAGCAGTTGTAATGCCCATATCAAATATTAAATGGTAAGTACATCACACAGTGTATACCCAGAGTAGAACACTCAACAAATATTGGTTTCTTTTCTCTGTATTCCTGTGGTTAACATAATTTTGTGAAATCTGTAAAATACTACCTGATTTTAGTCTTCAGAAATCCCATATCCTATTGAAGAAAAATACATATATTTTAAATCAACAATAGAGAAATATAGAATATTAAGAGCATTACAGGATATGGTAGCATGTGCCTATAATCCGAGAGACTTGGGATGCTAAGGCAGGGAAATCCCCAGAGGAGCCGAGGAGATCAAGACTAGCAGGTCAGCACAGCAAGACTCCACCTTCACAAAAAAATAACACATACTTTTGTGCATGATTTAGACTTTAGTTTAAAAAAAGAAAAGCATAAGACTAATGCTTTGTTGTGAGTATTCCTTTAGGACCATACTAGAATCAATATTATTTATACTATTCATGGGCAATTAAGGCCTTAAGAACACTTACCTACATTCCTTTGTATTTATCAAAGGCCAGGAAAATGGGTTTTATCAAAATGTGATCCCTATATGTGAACTGCCATGTAAAACCATCATAATCCTAACTGAAACCTACCAGACTAACAGAAAATAGTCTCATTAGTAGAATCAGCATCATAAGCTAACAGCACCAAACTTCCAGAGCAGGATTTCAGAACTGACAGAGTTGGAGCAGTCAGAATGTACAATCGTCCCCCTCATTGCTACATACATGGAAAACACATACGCAACTTGTTTTTCTTTGTTCTTACACCACAACAGCCATCAAAAGACTTCTGTGACCAAATGTGGAGAGGGGCTGTCCCCACCAACAAATATGTAATCAGTTCTAACCCAGGGGTCTTGTAATTCAATTCTGACACTACATGTCTGGAGATAGGTTCAGATCCCACAGGTTGAAGCTCAGTCCCCAAGGCTGGCCTCTCCCCAGACCACAGCAAATCCGAGCCTCTGGAACTTCTGACTATGCAGATTCAAATCAACCTTCCCACAATCCCCTCTTTGAGTTCAACTGAGTTACCAGAATGGCTGACAGAACTCAGGTGGGGGGGCGGGGTGGATTGCAAAAGCTCTCTTCCCTAAGCAGCCTAGGTGATCTGTGAAAATGATTCACTATTCACTTGACACAGAAAACCCCACAAAGTCATGCAAGTCAAGAGGCTCAAATCTTCGTGTTCACTTTAAGAACCCACGTGAAACCACACAGGCCATCAAGGTTATGCATATACAAAAAGCCACCAAGTATCTGAAAGAAGTCACTTTAAAGAAACAGTGTGCACCATTCTGACACTACAATAGTGGAGTTGGTCGGTGTCCCCAGGCCAAATAGTGGGGCTAGACACAGGGTTGGTGGTCAAAAAAAAGCAGTGAATTTTTGCTGAACATGCTTAAAAATGTAGAGTAATGCTAAATTTAAGGAATAAGATGTAGATTCTCTGGTCACTGAGCATATCCAGATGAACAAAGCACCCAAGATGCATCACCAAACAAACTTACAGAGCTCATGGTCACATTAACCCACACATGAGCTCCCCCTGCCACATCAAGATGATCCTTACTGAAAAGGAACAAACTGATCCCAACCAGAAGAGGAGGTAGGACAGAAGAAATATATCCCAGAAGAAACTAAAAAACAAAAACATACAGCACAGGAATTGATGCAACATAAAATAAATGCAAATAACAGTAAAAAAAAAAACTGCAAAAGATACAGATGAAGACATGCATAGGGCAAGGTTCTGAGGAAGGGGTGGAAGATTCCTTGATATCCTAGGGGTGCCGAGCTCCAAGAACCTCCATGTGGTCAGCTCTCTGGAAGGTCTCTGTACTTAGTCCTTTCAGGTATTTATGAAAGCTTCATGACTTAGGCATTACTTATTAAATCATGGGCCATGGTGATCACATTTACCTTCAGCCCCCATCTCCTCCCTGGACAATTGGGGATAGAGCTGGAAGTCCCAACCCTCTATTGCTCCCTTAGTCTCTCTGCTCATTAGCACCCATCATAAAGCTACCTAGTGGCTGCCAGCCATCTGTCATCAGCACCACTGTCACTGTGGTATAAATATAAAGAAGTTCAGCATTAGACACTAAGAGAATACCAAGTATATTTTAGGATACGTACACACTTCTCTCAAAAAAAAAATATACAATTGTCAGACATACATACGTGTCTTAATAGTATTTTCACTGTCATGGATAAAATTCAAAAGGAAGCAATAAAAGCAAAGAGAGCAGAAGTCAAATGGAAAGAGAACTGCCCTAACAAAAATACTCAAGTACTAACTCCTCTACTGACGTCACCAGAAGTCCCAAAATAGAATCAGTAGATTCAACACATCACCTTATATTTTCTCCATGATATTATATAATTTTTCTGCAACAAAGTATTCAAAAGATGTCAGCTTCCCCAAACTGTTGATTTATAAAAAATTCTTGATCAAAATTTCTAAATCTGTCAAAACATGGCTGTGGCCAGGCCTCATAGCTCACCCCTTTAATCCCATTACTTTTGGAGGCCAAGGTGGGAGGATTGGTTAAGGCCAGGAGTTCACGACCAGCCTGGGCAACATGAGAGACTTCTTCATGAGAGAGAAAGAAGGAAGGAAGGGAGGGAGGGAAAGAAAAGAAAGAAAATATAGCATCATGGCAGCACATGCCTATAGTCCCACCTACTCAGAAGGCTGTGGTAGGAGGATCACTTAAGAAATTTGAGGCTACAGTGAGATATGTTTGGGCCAGTGCAAAGCAGCAAAGCAAGACTCTGACTCTAAAAGAAACTAGCTGGCTGTGTGATGACTCCACGTCAGAGGGCGGGTACATATGCAGAACACTGGCTTTCCTTTGCTACTGCTGGATTTCTATTTCTGAAAGCATCCAGAAGACCTTATCAAGAACTTGAGTACAGAACAAGTATTTCCACAAGAAGCAGACAAAACAGATAGTTTTGTCTCAATGTGAGTGGTTTTGCAATTCTGGAAAAATAGCATGTGTAGTCACCAGTCTAGATAATCTTCCTTGACCCTGTGTAGATAGCTGCTGCACTCAAAATTAAAAAAAAAAAAAAAAGGCATCTTGGTAGATATATTCTTCCAAATATGGACATCAGAAGGTAATACTCACAAAAATAGCAGAACTTACAACTCTACAACTGCTCTTTTGAAAAAGTTACCATAGGCCGGGCACCATGGCTCACACCTATAATCCTAGCACTCTGGGAGGCCAAGGCAGGTGATTGCTTAAGCTCAGGGGTTTAAGACCAGCCTGATCAAGAGTGAGACCCCCATCTCTACTAAAAATGGAGAAAACAGCATGCCTGTAATCCCAGCTACTTGGGAAGCTGAGGCAAGAGGATGGCCTGAGCCCAGGAGTTTAAGGGTGCTATGAGCTAAGATGCCTTGGCACTCTATCCTGGGACAACAGAAGTGAGACTCTGTCTCAAAATAATAATATTAATGATAATAAAATAAAAATAGAAAAGAGTACCACCAAAATTTTTAAAATCTTTAACTAACTAACTTACTTTTTAGTAATTATATACATCATAATTGGTACTTCCCGCTTGAATTTCTCACATTGTTTTAAATTGATTTCTCTCCCATCTTTCTGTAGCCGCTGCTCAATCTTCTTCACTAACTCTTTTCCTCTGGGAAGTGAGGAGATTCCCAGGATTTCTCACTGGCCTTCTCATTCTACCCCTTCCCTAGTGTGGGAAATTTCATTAGTTCTATGACTCTGCCTACTAATCACAACATTATCCCAAGTCCCCACTGCCAGCCTCAGGGCTCTACCTCCAGGAGAAATGCCTGCCATCTTATTACCAACTGAAAACATCCTGTATGAATATTCCTTTAAACTCAACATGTATAAAACAGTTACTCTTCCCTGTAGTCCCCTGACAGTTCTTACCCCATGCTCATAACCAGCTTACACGTCAATGCATAACCTGGAAATCTATGTATCATCTCAAATTTCTCTCTGCCCTCTCATTTTCGCATTCAATAATCACTAAATTATATTAACCATGCCTTCTTTCTACCTCAGCTTTATATTTCCACTGCCATGGAAATGCAAGTAAATATTTTTCTTAAATTTTACTCAGATTTGGGGCAGCACCTATGGCTCAAGGAGTAGGGTGCCAGCCCCATATACCAGAGGTGGCAGGTTCAAGCCCAGTCCCAGCCAAAACTGCAAAAAATAAGAAAAAATAAAATAATAAACATTAAAAAAAATTACTCAGATTCATTTTATGCTTATATTTCTAGGGCAAACACAGGTTCTTAACCAATGGCTTTCACAGGGAAAAGATAAACAAAAATCACAAACTATCATTTGTTATTTCTTAAATTAAAAATAAATAAATAAAACAAATGAAAAAGGCCTAACATCAAGACAAAGAACACTTTAAAATGAATACACTCACCTTGCTAACTACTTCCCCATGGATGAATGAAAACCTCCTAACAGACTGATACTCATCCCAAGGACTGATGATCAGAAAACTATGGCTAAATTTTACTATTGCAAAAGCTGACTTTGTCTCCAGTCTCTTCAGCTTCTACCTATCCTCTATATGTGGGGTCAGCAAACTACAGGTCATAGGCCAAATCCAGCCTGCCACACCAATCTCAGGCCCAAGCACATGTAACAAAGACCACATGGCCACCAGTTCCTTCACAGGCAAAGCTTATGCACGCCAGCTTTCGACCATAACCAGAATGCCCTAAAACTCCTATCCAGTCCTGTGACTCACCTACTCCAAATTCCTCAATGAATGCCTGCAGCAAACTTTACTTGCTTCCTACTCAATAGCTATTCCTTCTCCTTTCTTTCTGGAGAAAAACAATTCTATTTGGACATTTATCATCCTAATACCTGTCCCTGGCTCCAAAAAGAGAAGTGATGATTACAGTAATTGCAGTAATTGGGGGGGGGGGAGGGAACAGAGTAATCAAGTAATTTTTGATTACAGTAATCACAGTAATTTTTTTTTTTTAAGCTTGGGCTTAAGCGATTCTCCTACCTCAGCCTCCCAAGTAGCTGGGACTATAGGTGCCTGCCACAACATCTGGCTATTTTTTGGCTGCAATTGTCATTGTTATTTGGCAGGCCCAGGCTGGATTTGAACAGCCAGCTCTGGTGTATGTGGCTGGTACCCTAGCCTTTGAGCTACAGGCACTGAGCCCACAGTAATTAAATCTGTTTCCCAGTGACTGATTTAGAAATGAGCATTTGGTGTAACCCAGCTGATAAAATAGTACAGGAAGTCCATGGCTAGCTTCTGAGACTTCTCCCTGTTTATAAGAATCATAAGACAAGCAGCCCTTCCCACTTTCAGATGTTGCCTTGTGAGAATATGATGTTTGGAACTGCTGCTAATTGGCCCACCATGAAAGGAGACATAAGCAAGACAGTGCCAAGAGCACCATGGAGAGAGGGACAACAAACAGGATTCTGGTGACATCAACCCCCAAGACAACTTGGTTTCTATCCTTTCAGCCGCTGGCACTTAGGTCATTTATTATTTGTAACCAAAAGAATTCACCCATAGCCTAAAGGATAAGATCTGTTCATTTCTCAGGCACTAAAAAGTCTTCCACTAGCTTACCTTAGCTAAATGTTCTCCTCATTCCCAGCCACTCCCATATCACACCTTTTGCACCAGCAAAATTGAGCTGCTCACACATGCTACAAAGTCCACTCACAGGTCTCAGCATCTGCGCCTGCTGTTCCTGCTGCCGAACATGCGAGAGGTCTAGTCAGATGTTCCTTCTGCCAAGCACCTTCTGCCTCTCCACCTGGCAGACCTCTATTCTGCATGCTGACCTGAAATCTTACCCACTTTTTTAAAGCATGAATTTCTCCCTACGGACAGACACATATTTAACAAGATAAGTATATAATAAATGATATTGTAATTATAACCTCCCAGAAGACATTCAGCACACAGTAAGCACTAAAGAAAGTAGTAAATTATAAAAATATAAAGTTCCTGTAACATTACAAAAAGGATTATTACCTAAAAGACACTCAACATTTATTAATAGGGCAAGTGAATAAATTAAATGATTCATTTGACAATTCTGCTAAAAAAAAAAAATACACAAACACAAAATTAAATAGGGACAATTACATTCTAAGTATTTTAAAGACCAAAACTATGGTTGAAATTCAACAAAAGAGATGATGATTGGGGGGGAGTGGGTGGAGGGAGGGGGATTGAAAGGACCACTTCTGAGGTTTATCTTACAGGGGTACAAGTGAATCTTTCTAAGAGTAGAATGTGAACGTTTTAAAACAACAACTGAGAAAATGACACGAAGGCTGTGTTGATCAGTTTGATGGAAGTATTTCGGATTGAATGTGAAAACCCCACACTGTACCCCAGAAGTGCATTAATGTACATAGTTACCATTCAATAAAAAAATAAAATAAAATAAAATAAAATAAAGAAAATAACACAAATGACCTTGCACATGATTGTAAAATGAGAAAAGAGAGCCTAGGAATGAGTTTCAAAGAAGACCAACCTTTTAAAAAAAATCGGATAGAGAAGAATAACCCAGCCCAGAAGACTAAGAGGAAGCATCCAGGGATGTTTAAGAGGGAAATTGGGAAAGTAAGGCATCAGGGAAGACAGTGTTTCAAACAGGAAGGAATGGTCAGCTGTGGTAAATGTTGCTAAAATGTCAAAGCTGAGAACTAAGCAAATTCTGTTCAGTTTAGCACCCAGTGAAGGACCTTGGTCACCTAACCAAGATCATCTGGGACACAAAGGTAGGACAGAAGGCAGGTTAGAGCAGGTTGCATGAGAGTTAAAAATAGTGAGAACAGTAACTAGAAATACCTTTTGAAAAGTCTGTGATAATATAAATGAATCTCACACTCTCATTAATGTTGAGCAAAAAAGCCAAGCACCAAATACATACTGCACGATTCCACTTACACCAAGTTCAAAGACAGGCAAAATTTCATCTGTGATGCTAGAAGTCAGCACAGTCAAGACCTTACAGGACCTACTACAAAATACAGGAATTAAGATAATGTGGTATTGCCAGAAGGAAAGTCAAACTGACCAATGGAATAAAATAGAGTCTAGAAAC
This sequence comes from Galagoides demidoff, assembly GCA_963574575.1. NCBI lineage: Eukaryota > Metazoa > Chordata > Mammalia > Primates > Galagidae > Galagoides > Galagoides demidoff. The sequence goes on along the minus strand of CAUYQV010020765.1, from coordinate 11,232 downwards.
ACACTCACACATCTATGGATGCTACTTATGAGATGGTATCACTGCAAAGCAATGAAAAAGTGATCCTTTCAATAAATGGGATGGGGTCAATCACATACTCAAGTAGAGAAAAATTAATCTGACTCACACCTCATGCAATGTATAGACAACCCCTCAACCCCCACCAAAAATCAATTCTGTCTGGATTTCAGGTTTAAATGTGAAAGGTTAACCAATAAAGTTTCTGGAAGATAACGTTAATGAATACATCAATTAGATAATTGGTGACTTTTAAGCATGACACAAAAAGCACTAATCATAAAGAAAAAACTAATAAGTTAGGCTAAAATAAAATTGAGAACCTCTATCCACAAAAAGACACAAAGAAAATCCATTTGTAAAGACATTTACAAAACATATATTTGGCAACAGGCTTGGACTCCTTCAAATGCAAAAAGGCAACACATTGTTTAAAATGATTAAAAGACTCAAACAGGCACTTCACAAAAGAGGATATCCAAATGGCTGGAAAAAGCAGATGAAAAGGTTTTCACCTCATTAGTCATCAGAGAAGGCAAATTGAAGCCACACTGACATACCCATGTACCAGAATGGCTAAAACTTGGAGGAGCAACAATACTAAGTGTTGACAGAACGTGGGGAATCTGAAACTCTCTCATACACTACTAATGGAGAATACGAGTTAGTGCAGACACACTGTTCAGTAGTATGAACATATAACATAAAATATGAACATACACTTACAAAATAACCCAGCAATTCCACTTCTAGGGGGTGTGTGTATATATATATTTATATGTATACACCCTCCAGAAATGCATTCACCAAAAGATATGTAAAGGAACAGTCATAGCAACACCCTAATGTTGTTACCATTCCATCAAAAGTAGAATGGATAAGTAAAATGTGGTAGATTCAAATAATGAAATACTATATTATTTAAGAATGAATAAGCCACATAACAACATAGATGAATCTCACAGTCTTATTAACACTGAGCAAAAAAGAAAAAAAAGCCAAACACCAAAAAAAAAGCCAAAATATACACTGCATGATTCCACTTATACAAAGTTCAAAGACAAGCAAAATTCATCTGTGATGCTAGGACTCAGGATAGCCAAGACCTTACAGGACTGAGAGGAGGCCCCAGGGAGGCTGCCGGGAGTCCAAGAATGTTCTGTTTCTTAGGAGGGCAGTCACACAAGTGTGTCCACTTAGTGATAATTCACCAAGTTGTACACTTACAATTTTGTGTGCTTTTCTGATATATTTTATACTTCAATATATAACTTTTTTGTTTTTAAATGTAGCTATAAAGGAGAGGAAAGTGAGCAGCCCATAGCTGGAGGAGGTAATAGGATTTGTTTTGGAAGGAGGAGTTTCTGAAGGAAAAAAGTGGAGCCTATAAAACCCAGCTGCAGCCCAAAAAGCTGTCCCTTGTTAAGCTGGAAGAGACTCACGCCCCCTGCTGTCTGCCTGAGCTGGGACTCTGCAGCCCCACCCAGCACCCTGGCTATGCACAGTCAGTGCCTAGTAAACTCTTTGACTGAACCTACCACCCCTGCACAATGCTTCCAGACTAGAGGGCTGGCAAATATCTCTTGAATAGTTATTGCTAATCATACCTCAGAGGACTCAAGACTTCATCTCATTAAGAATTCTACCAGCTCAGCCAAATAGCCAAATTGCATGATTTCCATCTTCAGAGAGGAAACAGGCACATGTAATGGGTGGTTAGCAGCTCAAATCACATGGCCCTCAGAGAGACTGTAGGTTCTGAAAGCCTCTGTCGGATAATACCATGGCACACAGGACTAGGAGAGCAGCACAGTATCACAAAAAGTGCATGGCTCTGAAATGCGGCCCCAGCTTCATCCGCAAAAGCCTCAGCTTCTGTAAAATGGGAATCATAATTCAACAATAATTGCTAAGTCACAACAATTTTCTTAAGAAAATATATATCTGGCATGCACTCAGGTGACCAACAAATGTTTGTTCCTTTTCTCTTCCCCTTCCCCTAGGGAAGTAGAAGGTTCTTAGAAGGGAGAAATAGCTCTACTTTGCAAAGAGCTCTACAAACCCTGGGAAAAAAGGTCCCTTGGATTCCAGAGGAGTATTCTTAGAGTGATGCAGTCTCTGTTGCCACATGGAATTTGCCAGTCTCTAGGATATCTAATCCCTTTTCCCTCGTACAGTGATCTTTCCGATCATTCACGCGGGTTTCTGTGTTTGTATATGGTTTGGGTGTGTGCACTTTTCCCAGATCGGGGAGGTAGGGATCAGGGTGGGTGGAGGGGACACAGCAGCACAAGTGTCTGTGTTTGTGTTTCAAGCTGCAGCTGTTTATTCCCCCAGATGAATTTTCAAATTGTTCCAAATACATCCACATCTTCTGAGGAATGCTCCTAACCAGTAACGTCTTCTTACTCAGAAATGTGGAGGGTAGGAAGGAAGAGAACCAGGAAAGGGGACGGGATGGGTGAAGTCAGGGTTTAAGCCGGCTCCCTTGCCACACAAGTTCCAAAGTCTCTTGGGAACAGCATCCAACTCACCCCACATCATACCCTGGATTTCAGTGTGATCATGGCCAACCAGAGTCCTGGGGTGCTGATGAGTTACCGCAGCACCCAACTTTCCCTTCCAGCTCTGGTTCATGGAAAAGATGAGGGAAAATACAGGCAGGTTGAGACTTAATTCCCTTGAAGACGGGGTTGTTCGGAACAGGCATCCATTTCTGAGCCCCTCCTAATCATGAGAGATTTAACTTTCCGGACCTAATCCTAGCACCCAGGTAGAGGGCAGAGAACAATTTAAAACACTTTGTGAATTTGAGTAAGTTACTGAACTTCCATGGGCCTCCATCTGTAAAATGAGCCATGGATTAAAGACTCTCAAAGGTCCCTTCCAACTCTGACTTTCTGAGTCATCAAGGACTTACAATAAAATAAAATAGAAAAAAAAAACTAAAATAAACTCTTCCTTTAAAAAAAATGGGGGCACATTCACTCTACCTCTGCATTAACCTGTGGCCCCTGCCATGCTGGCACAGCTGGGCCTGGACAGGAAATGGCCAAGCGCACAGCATCGCCCCAGCCCCCTCATCTGGCGCTCGGTCACTTCATCTGCTGAGTATTTAATTAGAACTGGTGATGGCTGTTTGGAAAGAGCCAAGGCCAAGAGGGCAGGAAGGCGTCTCCTTGTTCTCGGCTCAGGAGACTCAGAGAAAGCCCGACAGCTGGGACAGGGCTCAGTCTAGGTCATTCCCCTGCCGGCAGGACTTTGATGGCTTTTTGTGCTCATCAATTCAGACGTCCTCCTGGGGAGGGCCTTGACTTCAGATGGGGTGGGGCCCTCTCAACAGGGTAACTGGCTGTCCCCATCCCATTCCCGACATGGTTTGCTTTCTGAAGGCTGGAAATACATGATTCCGCGCCAACAAGGCTGCAGTGGTGGCTGAAAAAGGGAGCTGGAGATGTTAGCAAACCCAGGCAGGAAGTAACAATGAGCAGATTCAACCTGGAAAAATGTGGCCTTTGCATCTGGGGATAAATAATCAGAAACACAAATACTCAGGTGGGAGGGAGATGCCTGGAACAGGAAGCAGCCAGACAACATTTGGACAGGAGCTTGCAATGTGATCTAGTGACAAAGAAATTGCTGGGGGATTCATAAGCTGGATGCATGGAGGTGATACCCCAACAAGAACAAGGAAGGAACAGGGGCGAGGCCAAGCAGCTGTTCTTTGCCTCCCCGGAGGCCAGGACTAAGTAGACCAAGGGTTTGAGATGGCAGCAAGAGAGATTGAGGTCAGAAAGCATAGGGAGATGTTATCAGAGGGGACGGAGAAACCCCTGGAACAATGTTTGAAAGACAGGGACATGAGCATCCTGTTCCAGAGCTGGGGGCATGGACCAGATGACCGCTATGTACCTCACACACAGGAGCACGTGATTCTGCAGAACACGGTGAGCTGGTGAGCTGACCTCCTTGGTAGATGCAGGATACAGGAGGTGGGGGAACACAAACCAGCTGATAACACTGAATCATAAGACCTGGAAAAAGTCACATGACTTGTCCTGAGTTAGAGACGAAGCTTGGAAAAGAGTTCCGATACAGAGCCAGCTAGACTCCCTCCTCCTCAGGCTCACAAGGAAGATAGTTTCCGATCCTCCCATTGCTCCATTGCCTAGGACATGGGAGCCTCAAAAGGAGCCTCCTGAGACAATCCCCAGGCACAGTAGCCCAGTGGGGCCAATCAAATGCATGCCATCCGACATGCTCCTTTGCTGACATATGGCTGCTCTGGAGGGATTTTGGTTAGACCTTAAGAAGAACTTCCCTCCTGAGTTGTGAGTTTTAAGATACTGCATAGTCAAGCAAAAGAGGCAGTTTCTATTTATTCTCCTTTCCTACAGTAAGCTGTAGGCTAGATTGTGCTTAGAGTAGTATAAAAAGGAGATGCCCTCCCCAATTAAAGCACAGTGAGAAGGCTACAGGTGCACCTCACTGCAGCAAAGCTGGCATTTGAAAATCCAGATTTTAAAAGTTGGTCAATTAGGTTAATGATTCACTTTTTAAAAGAGCTCACTGTAACAAACTACCTTAATACCCTTAAATTAAGGTGCGAATATCAACCAGGGCACAAAGGTGGAAGATCGACATGGACCCAGGAATGCAAAATCTCTATGATTACAGCTGAGTCTTCTGGGTACCATCTGGCCTCCTGGGGAGGGATGAGTGGGGGTTTAGCTCTTGGGAAAGCTTTCCAGAGACTTCAGAAAGAAGAAAGGATGAAAACCAGCTATCTTTCTGAAGGAGGTCGCTCCACAGCACCTGAATAATCAGGCAATGTTGGAGTCTCACCCTGGCCCGTCCAGCCAGGCCAGAAGAGGAGTGGAGAATAATTAGGATGAGAGAGTATAGGTCTCCCATGACAGGCAGGTCATCCCAGCAGCCAGAATGATGAGAGTGGTTTGTTTTTAATTTAATTTTTATTTTTTTTAATTTAATTTTTAATTAAAGTCATAACTATATACATTTATGGGGTACAATGTGATCATTTGATATACAATGTGGAATCTTAACTCAAAGATGAGAGTGTTTGCGGGATCTTCAGATCTGAGATGAAGGAACTGGAAGAGCAACTAACCCTGAGCTTCCCATATGTGTCAGGCACTGTGCTGGGCACTTTGACACGCAGAATACCATTTAGTCATTTGTTTCTTTGACAGTTATTTAGCACTCACTCTATGCCAGTCTTCTACAAAACAATTCAACCAGATTAGTTTTACAGACACAAAAACTGAAGAAATAGAGATATCATATGATTTGTCCACAGTTACACATCCCTTAGTGGCTGAGCTGGGATTCAGATTCCAGCCAGCATTCAGACTGAGGTTTACACCAGAATTTTCTCCTCCAGACAACCTCCCTAGTCCTGCCACTCTTGGTTCCAGTCCATATAGTAAGACAGCATGTATAGACATGTGTACGTACATAAATATGCCGACAGCAAGATCTGGGCAGACAATTACCCAGACCTGTAGAGGTGAGTGGCAGCAGAGATAAACCATAGCCCATAGGTCCTGAAGGGAATTGCACCTGCATTTACGGGAGGAAGATTCCATCATATCTGTGTGATTTAGCTTTGCTTAGGCTACGATTAGTGATTGAATTGACTCTTACTTCCTGAGCCCCCAGCAACAGGAGAGAATGACCCAGAATGCAAGAGGCCGTGGGCAGAGGAAGTACTCATCCTCCACGGGAAGCCCCCCACGCAGTGAGCCTGCTGCACATTGATATGGGTCATCATGCGTGTCCCCAACATTTGGCCTTTTCTTTCCTTCTGTAAATACTGACCTCCCCAAATGTCCCAACAACCTGACTATCCTTTATCTTTACCCCTGACCAACAGTAGACCTCCACAATCGAGGGGTGCTCCATCCCAAAGGCTGCCTACTTGATGCAACATTAGGCTCCAAGGTAAGAAGTTTATGAAAGGTGGAGGGAAGGAAGGAAGGATCCCCATCTGGGCCACAGTCCTTTAGAAAGGAAACAATCAATATAGTGTAGGGGCTAGGAGTGGTGGCTCATGCCTGTAATCCCAGCATTCTGGGAGGCTGAGGCAGGAGGATTGCTTGAGCTCATGAGTTCAAGACAAGCCTGAGCAAGAGTGCGACCCCTGTCTCTATTAAAAATATGGAGTGGTTTCCAGAGCCCTGCTCCACCACTGGTGCTCAGGCACCCCATCATGGATCTAGAGCAGTGATTTTCAACCCGTGTGCCATAAGAGGATATTAGGTGTGCCACACTAATTTTTAAAGATCATTAAATTATTTTCAAAAGTTCAACATACAGTAAGTATATTCTTTTTTTCACTCTTTCATTTTTGAGCAACATAATTTAAGTGTGCTACAGAATTTAACTATAGGTTCAAGTGTGCTGCAAGATAGAAAAGGTTGAAAAACACTGGCCTAGAGCTTTGATCCCCATAAAAAGTACACCTGGGCCAGACGAAGTGACCCACACCTGTAATCCTAACACTCTGAGAGGCTGAGCTGAGATGATTACTTGAGGCCAAGGTTCAAGACCAATCTGAACAAGAGCAAGACCCCATCTCTACTAAAAATAGAAAAAATTAGCCAGACATTGTGGTGGGCATCTGTAGTGGCTGCTACTTGGAAGGCTGAGGCAGAAGGATCACTTGAGCCCAGGAGTTGGAGGTTGTTGTGAGCTAGGTGAAGCCCACAGTACTCTAGCCTGGGCAACAGAATGACTGAGACTTTGTCTCAAAAAGGAAAAGTGTACCTGCTCTCCTGCAGAATCCGAATGAGCACCCTAGGGGAGATCTGAAAGAGGAAGAAGGGAGGTTGGGTGTACCCAAGACAAAGGCCTCCTGGGCCCACCATGCCCTCACCTGATGCCCATGGACAGGAAGAAGAGGACACACACCTGTGGAGCATCCAGAGCTGCCCCCAGGTGCAACAGACATTTCACACCAGAATCCAACACTCCAGTGCTCCCTCTGTCCTCGCAGTGTCATTCTCCAGCTTCGCCCTCCAGAAATTCACGCTGCCTCTCCGCCTGCTGGCTCCACACCACCCATCTGTCTCAGGGGTGGTCCTGAGCAGACTGATTTTCACCAAACCCAGCCCAGGGATAATGAAAAGGTATCTACAGGGATCTAGCCATTCCCCAACCCACAACCCCTCACCTAGGCTGAGAGGACAGAAGACAGGGTCAGCAGAACAGAGGGAACAGGGAGCAGAGAGGTAAGCAGAGAGGACTCCAAAGTTGAGAGGTTCTCTTCTCCTCTCTGGAACCTCCCTCAGGGGTGACAATCCAAATGCTGGAAGCTAGGACTCCCCCTGCCCTATTCAGGCTCCCATAGCAGGAATCCCATCCCTGGACATTGCAGTGACTGAGCGCTCAGGCTGGGCCTCAACCCCTTACTGTTAACCAGCTGCTTGACCAAGTGACATAACCTCTGTTTTCTTATCTGCAAAATGGGGCAGCAGAAGTACTTCATGGGGTTGTTATAAAGATTAGATAAGTGACTTAATGAGTCTAGCACAGTAGAAGCATCTGTTATCATTACTAACAACTTCAAAAGTGGCAGTAGGCAGGGCATGGTCACAAACCTGTAATCCCAGCACTCTGGGAGGCTGAGGTGGGAGGATTGCTTAAGTCCACAGTCAGAGGTTACTGTGAGCTAGGCTGAGGCCATGGCACTCTACCAGTCTAGCCCAGGAGCAGGACTCTGTCTCAAACAACAACAAACAAACAAAAGAAAAAAACAGTCGTAAAATGATGATAGAGGGAAAGGTCTAAGATTCCTGAGCCCAGTGTCAGGAGGGAGAGAACAGACGCTCATGGCAACACTGGAAAGGAGATTTCTGGTGGCGACAGTTCCCAGCATTCTGTCCATAGGAAATTGTGGCTGTGCCTTTTTTCTGGAGGATTGTATAGTTACAAAGACTAAACTAACAAACATGGATGTCTCCAGCTTCATAGAACAGCAATCATTATGGCCTATGGAATCTGTCCAATGGCACAGAGGGAGGGAGAGGTGCTGAAAGAAAGAAGAGAGAAAGAAAACTGGAGAGGAAGGGAGGGTGGGAAGACAGAAAGAAAGAAAAAATTCTAACAGCTCCCAAGCCCCACCTCTTCCCTCAGCAGCTCACCAATCCCCAGCCCCATCCCACTGGCTGGAGGGGCTGGGGGGGATGCTCTGAGCAGCCTGCAGACTACCATGATGTTTTCTTCCCTGTCTGGGGACAGAGGTGGGAGAATGAAAGGCAAAGTCATTCTGGAAAGAGAAGCAGGACTTGGAGAGCACTTGGGTGGAGACAGGGAGGGATGAGCAGAGACTCCAAGCTACTGTAAGATGGAACGGGGCTTAAAGGAGACAAGAAAGACTTCACCTCCTCTGGAAAGCCTTCTTTGCCAATCCCAGCTCTGAGGAATCTCTCCCTCCCCTGAGCAAAGAATAAGACAAAATCCCCATTCTCAAAGTCTTCAAACAGTCCAGGAACAAGTGTTGCTCTAGAGAGTATATTAAGTGTTTTGGTAATATTGTCTAAGTACAGAATGAGGGGGCATTAAATTACAAACAAATATAACATCAAATAATATTTTTTTTTGAGACAGAGTCTCACTATGCCACCCGTGGTAGAGTGCTGTGGCATCATAGCTCACAGCAACTTCAAACTCTTGGGCTTAAGAGATTCTCTTGCCTTAGCCTCCCAAGTAACTGGGACTACAGGTGCCCACCACAATGCTCAGCTATTTTTTTGTTATTGTTGTCAGTGTTGTTTTGCAGGCCCTGAACAGGTTCAAACCTACCAGCCCTGGTGCCCTAACCACTGAGCGATGGGTGCTGAGCCCAAACAATATTTTTAAAATAATGGGCAAGTTAGATCCCTGTTCAATTATCCTGCAATGATAAAGTCTCCATTTGATACCAGTACATCTTTAACCTCTCTGATGTGAGCTGAGGTTTCTTCTTCACAAAGAATGAGCAGGCCTCAGCCTTAGATCTCCTGCAACCAATGGTATTCAGCTAGAAATAAATGATGTCCCTTTGTTTCTGTTGTATTTATGTTTGTAATTATTGGCTATTTGTTGGCCAGTGACATTGAGTCTCCACTTATGATGACACACATTTTCTTTTAAAATAAATTTTAAGTTTCAAAGGCAAGCCAATGTAGCAAAAAGATTCAGCAGATGATAATACAGATAGTAAGTGGCTATGTCTAAAATCATAAACTAGTAAGCAGTGGTATCCAAAATCATGATGATGGTATTCAACGAACTAGAATTTGTGAAAACCTTTGTTCGGGAAACGAGAAAGGCAGCAATCAGCCTATGCTCCTTGTATTGCCATCTCTCTGCTCCTGTGTCTCTTGTTTCCTAAGTAGACAGTAAACTCTCTGCACCGCCTCTCCTTGGGGATGCAGGCAGTAGGCAGTTTTATTCATTCAGAAAATGGGAAGGAAATTCAACTCAGCTCATAGGGTGGGCAAAACAAGGGGGAAATTAAAGCACAAAGGTGGACAGGGTGAAAGAACCAACTTCAGGCAATTTATAAAACCTTACAATTCATGAAGTATCTCACCCATGGAAGGCTTGGGCTACTCATCGCACAGAAGAACACAGACCCATTGTGGCCTAGAAGCTTGCACAAAGACATACATCAGTGAACCCTGCCCTGCCACCTCGGTACCCACAGTTCTTGCTGCTATGTCATGCTGCTGGGGAAGTCTAGGTGAAGAAGAGAGAAGATACTGCCACAAATAACCACTGATGCTCAGTGCTCAGCAAGCAGAGTTGGGACGCCCAGAACTGCTCACAGGCATGGCCTGAGTTGGCCTAAACATGTCCTTCTCAACCCTACCGGGCGTGGTGAGAACAGTACATAGCAACACACACAGCTCCGTAACCACAGATGGGCAGTGTGTGCAGGGAGCCAGCTGCAGATCGCACCAACTCCAAGGACCTGAAGCTTCCGTTCTGAAGCCTTTGGGGGTCCCTTGTCTGCATAGAACAGCACACCCATCAACTTCCACTCCTATGACTTCCTATTCCAGAAAAGGTGCTAAGACCCACAGGCCCTCTCTGAGGCCTGAGAAGTTTCCTCGACCCTCCAACAGCCTGCGGATGAGCTAAGTGTAAGTTCCCTGGGCTGGAAGAACCCAGAAAGAAGGAAGAAACACAGTTGGGGCTAAAATAGCCATTACCAGAAATACCCCAGCCCTCAACACCTGAAAATAATTGATTCCTGAGTAGACACTTGACAAGGCAGTTATAAGAATACCAGCAGTCTCCCACCCCAGGCTACAGCCCCTAGACCAGGCATCTTCAAACTAAGCCCACTGGGTGTTTTTGCCACCGCTGCCTGTCCTGCTTAGCAGCCAACTCATCCCGGGGCCCACAGTCCGGCCCTCCAACAGTCTGAGGGACAGTGAACTGGTCCCCTATTTTAAAAGTTTGAGAACCCCTGCTAGACTGCTAGGCTGGACAAAGCCCAGCTGCTGCCCACAAGGAGTGGTGTGCAGCAGATGGAACTCCCAAGTGAGCAATGTTCACAGAAGGTGCACATTGTAGGAGGTGTCACTATGGACCCAGAGTTCTCTAGGAATCATCAGGACACACATGGCAATTTCCATGACTCATACTAGGGTGATTCATTAGCCCTCTGACTCTAGCTGAGCTCCTGGGCAAGCCAAGAGAGATGAGAGAAGTTGGGTTCTCCCAAGTGTACCTGTCCTGTTCAGTAGACACAGCTAACAACCCCGCTAGCTGGTCTTCCTGTCACTTCCATTGTAATGTCTGGTTTGTTTGCCTCTCTCATCATGTTGCACAGAACAGGGAAGTCTGGGGATACCCTGGGTGTGCCACTGCTTTTCTTGGTGCTTGGGAGCAAAAAAGGAGCATTATCTCCTCTAAAGAGAGGCCACCCCAGTATCACAAGAATGAAGGAAAAAGTATCCAATGTACACACCCCTATTATGAAACTAATTTATACCTTTTATATGAAAGCTATAACCAAATAGCCTAAGAATATGGGGAGGGGGATGATGGGTGGAGGGAGGGGCATTGGAGGGATCACTTCTGAAGTTTATCTTACAGGGGTACAAGTGAATCTTTCTAAGAGTAGAATGTGAACGTTTTAAAACAACAACTGAGAAAATTACATGAAGGCTGTGTTGACCAGTTTGATGGAAGTATTTC
>CAUYQV010020761.1:0-10150 GCA_963574575.1 Galagoides demidoff | reverse complement strand
GTGGAGGGAGGAGGATTGGAGGGATCACTTCTGAGGTTTATCTTACAAGGGTTTAAGTAAATCTAAGAGTAGAATGTGAATGTTTTAAAATAATAACTAAGAAAATGACATGAAGGCTATGTTAACCAGTTTGATGGAAGTGTTTCGGATTGTGTGTGAAAACCCTACACTGTACCCCAGAAGTGCATTAATGTATATAGTTACCATTCAATAAAAAAAAAAGAATGGAAAAAAGTATCCAATATACTCAATGCTACTATGAAATCAATATATAATCAACTACACACTCATATGAATTGCAAAACACAACTGTAGTCCAGAAAGTAGAAAGGAAGAGGAGAGAAAGGGGAAGGAAGGAGGGAGGATATTTGAGGGGAACCTCACCTAATGTGCATGATGCAATGGTACATTTCAAAACTATTAAGAAATGAGTATAGTTGTGATGCATGTGTTACTTAGTTCAATGTAAGCATTTCACATTTTATATTAAAGCAGTACACTGAACCCCATAAATGTATCAATGTACAAACTTATGATTTAATAAAAAATAATTTTTATAAAGTATGTCCTAAATAAATGCTCCAGCTACTACCCACAGTAATTTTCTAGGCTGGGTGCAAGGAGGGAGATTCCAGACAGAGCACATTGGTTTCCCTGAGTTGAATAAATGAAAGCAAAGATTTGGGAAAACAATGTAGCTAGGGTTATGGGACAAAACACCAAAAAGGAGAAAAGTACACAGAGAGAAAACCATGCAGCTATGCAGATGTTTCTTCCTCTGCTCTTTAGCTGAGTATGGATCCGCATATAAGTGTGAGGAAATTATTCAAGGCCTAGGAAGGTATCATCTGAATGGATTAGAAGTAATGGTGACTGGTTTGCACACAGCACCAGGAACAATGCCTGATCCTTCTACCCAGATTGGAAAATCTCATAATTTATTCGGCATTAATTAATGTACTAAGAAAAGTTTTGACTCACTAGTTAGAGAAAACTAATCCCATGTTCAATACTGCTCTGGTCTCATCTAATAAACCTGAAAAGCAAGACCTGATAAGATCAAAGTGTTTTAAAGTAACCTATCCATGTTCCAGAATAAAACTCAAGAACATTTACAAAAATAGAAAAATGTCCAGCACCCACAAATTACAATTCACAGTGTCTAGTTTAAAATTAAATTAACTTACCAGACATACAAAAGTCAGAAAAATATAACACATACTGAGGAGAAATGTGAAATAATCCAAACTTACTCAGAAATCACACAAATGATGAATTAGTAGACAAGGACATCAAAATAGTTATGAAAATTGTTTTCCACATGTTAAAGAAACCATAATATGTAAAAGAAGAGATACAGAAGACATGAAAATGATTTAAATCAAAATTTGAGAAATGAAAACTATAATGTGATAAATGTAAAATAAACTGGATAGTGGAAGATTATACACTGCAGAAAGAGATTAGTGAACTTGAAAACATAATAAAAACTACACAAAATGAAACAGGAAAAAAATAGACTGAAAACAAAAAGGGAGAGAAAACAGAGCATCAGTGAGCCACAGGAAAACTTGACGAGGTCTAAAATACGTGTATTTAGAGTCCCTGAAGGCATGGAAGGAGATGGGAAAGAAAAAACATTTAGTCCAATACTTTCCAAATTTGATTTTAAAAACTATCACACCTAACAGGTACAATGCACATTATCTGGAAAAGGGACACACTTATAACTTTGATTCAAACTGTACAGAAACAATTCATATAACCAAAATGTTTGTGCCCTTATAATATTCTGAAATTAAAAAAAAAAAACTATAATCCTACAAATTTGAAATGCTCAAAAAAATCCAAGCATAACCAACACAAAGAAACCTAATCAAACCAAAGCACTTTGTAATGAAATTGCTAAAAGTTATTTTAGAAACTTTCCTCTCTACTGGAGAAACTGTTTTCCTCTAGCCCACTTTATTGTGCCTCTAGAAGTGGACAGTAGCCTTCTTGCTCCCCATTGTCTCTTCTGGACCATTCTTTCTCATTCCTCCCTTAAAATCCCCAGCTGTGAGTTTTACGTCATCACAGTATGTTCCCCACTAACCCTCATTATTACCATCATGTATTGCCCTTGGATGACTCCCTGTCATTTCTTATTTTCAGCTCTTGGCTCACTGTCCCTCTTCCTAGGACTGTAATTACTTCACTTCATAGCAATGCCAATCTAAAAATAAATGATCTTTCTAACACTTTGACCTCTCAGTTCCTTGACCACCTCTTTATCAAAAATTATGTCCTCTATTGTTTGTTCCAATGGTCTTGCCTAGTACTTGTCATTATCAACAAAGAGTCCTATTCATATCTTTATTTTATGCATCACATTCTAGGCCTTATTTCATACATCAGTGCAAAAGTTGAAGCAATTAGAATTTCCACAGATTTCCCCTAACCACACCTAACTATACCTACCAGCATCTGTACCCAGTTGTTGGCATTTTTGAGCACTATCATAAATGAATCACAAATATCCCCTCTCTTGTGTACCTAAGTCTGTCCTCCTTTCCCCTTCAAAACTCATTCTAGTCGTTTTTCCCTCCTTTTCAATAATCAAGTATTTTTTGCCTTCTGAATCACTCCCTTCAACCTGTAAATGTGCTATTGTTCCATCTATTTAAAAAACATTGACAGAACGCACATCTAAAAATCTTCTCTTAAGAAAAAACATTTCTCTTAAGAAAAAACTTCTCTTAAGAAAAATTATCCTATAACTGGAACCAATTATAGAAATTTCTTATTTTGATAATTATTGATTAAATGGGGAAAAAAGCAAGCCTTCAGAAGCAAGTACAGTTTATTTCCAGTTGATGAAAAAAAGACTCCTCTTTACCAAAAGAAAGTTCTGGCTAAAAATCTAGAAAAATAAATATTAAATTTAAAAATCATTCCAAGTCACCCAATTACTTAATTGACTTAGGCACTAAATGAAACAGAGTATCTACACAGTACTAAAATAGCATTACACAGATTGCTTGCTAATTCCTTTGCATTGGAAACATCTGCTAGACATAATCCTAAGCAAATAATACAGAAACACAGAAGTTTAGAATCACTAAGACAACCTGATAGCAGTGCCCCCTGATGAAATGCATGATGGAATATACAATATCATCCACAAAGTATTATTACCAAAAGAACCTAATCAAATTGTACACTTTTATGTAGGAAAAAATATATTTATTCAGGGGGCACCTGTGGCTCAACAGAGTAGGGCGCCAGCCCCACATGCCAGAGGTGGCGGGTTCAAACCTGGCCCTGGCCAAAAAACTGCAAAAATATATATATATATATATGTGTGTGTGTGTGTGTGTGTGTGTGTGTGTGTGTGTGTTTAAAATTTTAAAAAAATAAAAAGAAAGAAAGCTTTTCTGGATCCCACTTCTCTTCTAGTTGGTTCATTATCTTTCTTTGTACCAAATTCTTTGAAAGAGTTCATGTGTAAACACTGGCTTCGATTCCTCTCTTTTCAGGCTTCCCTTAAGCAACTTATAGTCAGACTTTCAACCGCAACCTGCCACCAGAACTGTTCTCAAAGTCACCAATGAGTTCTGCACATTGCTAAAAAAGCACACTTGGTACATTAGTAGCATTGAAATTTGACCATACCTTCTTGTATCCTTTCTTGACAGGCTCCAACAGCATAATCCTTGGTTTTTTTCCTCACTGTTAATTCATTCCTAGGCATTCCTTTTGTACAGTCCTCTCTCCTGGGCCTTGCCCAGCTCCCATCTATACTCATCATAGATTTTAAAAGAATCATTTTGTTTTACTAAGTTCAATTGGGCCACTCAGAGACTTATCTGTCCTACAAAGCTCTATGTGATCTGAACCCCTGCACATTGACCCTTTGACTCCAATTCCTAATATGTCTAATATTTTCCTCTTATTCAGTCTTTTCAGGCATGTAGGTCTCCTTGCTGGTCCTAGTATACCCCAGATAATGAGCTGAAATAATACCACAGATAATTCACAGGTCTTTATGTCTGTGGCTCCCAGGCATCCTATCTGCAAATGTCAGTTTTTCTTCATCTTATTCTAACAGAACACTTCTTTTCTTAAAACGCATTATGGATTGATAGAGAGAGTTTTAGAGTTAACAAACTTTCAATCATCATTCATTAGTTCATTAATCATTGAGGGTCAAATCCTTGGTGGGTGCTGAAGTAAGAAACAAAGTTCTTCCCTCCAAGTCAAATGAGGAGAAATAAACACATAAGAAAGCAATCAAAGCACAAACTGGTGGATATAAACAGATTTCTCCTGAACTCTACTCATATCCCCAGAGAAAGAAGACTTTAATTTGGTTGAGAGTCAGGTGTGACTCTCCAGAGACAGTCATGTCTCAGGAATTTAAATCTCCTTTCCACTCCTGCCACTTAGTGACCTTAGGCATCCTGCAGAAAACCTCTGACATCAGTTTGCTCATTTGTAAATTTGGGATGACAATGCATGCCCCACAAACTTGTCCTGAGTGTCAATAGAGATGATTATGCTCATTAAAGTGCCAGGAGAGTGCTACCTACAATTATTATCCTTCTCTGGCCTCTTGCCCACCACTATCCACAAAGAAGCAAGTACTTTAGAAAAAGTAGTATCTGTTCATACAGCTTCAAGCATTTGAAGAAATAAATTTATTTGCTCACTGCCTAGAGTTCAATATCTTGAAAAACTTAAATGCTTTTTATTTTTGTTCTAAGCCTTATGCATTGTTTTGAAGAAATGAATCATATTTTTTGAGGGCAGTGCTATCACGTTCATCTGTACAAGCCCAGTCAATATGCATTGATTTGTGCTCTAATATTCATGAAACAATGGTCCTGTTCAAAAGCAGTCCTCTGTATTTAGGTCTATTTCATGCTGCAAATGAACAACTAATAAAGCTGTAGTTAATATCAGCTACATCAGAGAGAACACTAATGCAACATCCTGATTGACTGCAAGGAGCCCTAGGAAAAACATAGTTCATCTGAAATTCTCTAAGTAATTAATTTCTCTCTATAACACTTTTCTGGAACCCACTGTGTGTAGATGGATGAACACGGTCATACTGGAAAATACAAAAGAATTTCTTAAGATTTCTGCACTTAACTTTATAATCAAACACAGGACTTGCTTCTGGTTTCCTCCTATAAAATGCCAAATATCTTCAGCTTCCTTGTAAGATAGCTAATAAGGACAAAAATCCTTATGAATTTGAATGAATTTATTTTCGGGGTGGTTTTAAAAAAATGATCACAAATTCTTTGATACTTCCCCCATTAAGAGGTGAAGTGTATATCATTTCCCCTTGAATGAGAACAAGCCTATACCTGCTTTGATCAATGGAATAGAACAAAGTATTCTGTGATTTCCTATGCTAAGTTACAAAAGCCCATGCAGCTTTTCCTGGCTCTTTCTGAACTCTAATTCTCGTGATGCTCTCTCCACAGTCACTCCTTTTAGAACTCAACCATCACATTACGAGAAGCCCAGTCCACATGGAAAGGCCATGTGTGTGCATTTTTATCAACAGATCCAGCTGAACCTAACCTTTGCATCACCCTGGCCTATATGTCAGACATGTGAGTGAAGAGGTTTCCAAATAATTCAAACCCCCATTCACTTGCACCACCACTGAACCATTTGAGTCTTCCCAGCTGAGGCCTCAGACTTCATGCAATAGAGACAAACCATCCCCACTGTACTGTCTGTATTCCTGATCCATGGTTGTTATTTTACACAACTACATATTTTTTGTTTTATAGCAATAAATAAGAGGAAATGGCAATACACAAATGCCATAAATTTATCAATGAAAGTATCTAACATTTAGGTAATCAAAAGGAATGAATGTGCTTTTTTCAGAGTTCACATGAACAGATAGGAAGGTTTCTAGAAATAGACAGTCGTCCTTAATCCTTTAGTAAAAGTTTTCAATGAGATGCTGGGAAAACTGATTATTTTTTCTCTACATCCCCTGGGATACTCTCATAACATCTTAACTGTATTTGCTAACTTACCAGTCAAGTCAGAAAGACAAACTAATCAACTGTTTTTGACGTCTTATCTTGGTCACAGTCTTATCCCTCTTCATATGACAGAGATGAATTGAAAAACAAAAATGAAAGCCAGGCATGGGGGGTTCACATCCATTATCGTAGCACTCTGTGAGGTCGAGGCCAGTGGATTGCTTGACTTCACGACAAGCTTTTGCAACAGTGAGACTGTCTCTAAAAAATAGCTGGGCCTATAGTCCCAGCTACTAAGGAGGCTGAGGTAAGAGGATCACTTGAGCCCAAGAGTTTGAGGTTGCTGTGAGCTATGAATGCCACAGCACTCTACTGGGGGCAAGAATGTGAGACTGTCTTCAAAGAAAAGAAAAACAAAAACAAAAATTCAGATGGATGGCTTTACTTTTGTTAACTATTACATTAATTCTAGCTTTACAAAATTACTTGACAGAAACAAGATCATAGGCCTTTCTCAATGTTGTAGAGAAAATGCAAACCCAAGTTTTAAAATTTTAGATTTTAATATATATTAAAGGACAAAGACCAGAAAAATGCAAAAATAAGTAATGTTCATAACTTAAAATCTTAGTCTTTTTCAATGTATAGAATATCTTTTAATTGTTAAGGCTTGCCTGTAACCTTAGTTTAACTCAGCATTTTTTCAAAGATTTTTCATTGCTAATTAACTTTCAGAAAAGCAGAAATACCTTTTTGCACTGAAGGTTATAATTTTCCAAAGCTTTGACTTTTGTTTAATATACCGTAAAGAACACTGTATATTTTTGCTGAATTTTAAAATGCTATCATTCTGCAAGGTAAAGAACTAAGTGCTAAGTGAAATGTGAAACCAAAGTCTTCCTTGGAAACATGTTCCTGTGAGAAAAAATAAAAATGTGCTAAATATATCTCTACAAAGAAAGAAGGATATTTGTCCTGATGTCTACTCCAGGAATAAACTCCTGGGGAGAATTTTGAAAGGATTTGAGTATTTTAAATGTCCTGAACTAAATTAGTTAATTAAAAATATGAGTGAACAAAGTCCACTGAGGTTAAAAGGAGAACAATAGTCCGCAATCATTTGTCACAGTGCCCTGTTCAAGGATTTCAAGATACCTGATTAACAGTGGCAATTCTCATTTAGATTCGTTATCTGATGGAGCACAGTTGTTATTGATCCAACAGCTAACCTCAGCGCAGGCTTAGAGTGTGACAATAATAATCTCTCCATATAGTGTGCCTGCAGTCTTTGACAGTTTGAGTAATGATTAGAGAAAACAGATGAATAACAGCTAATTCCTAAAAACTCTCATTCCATTTTGAGTGATGCTTCAGCTTCCCATATGCTTCCTATCGACTCTTGTCTTTCCTTCCTTCCTCCTTTCTTTCTTCTTTTAAAATGATTTATTAATTTTTTTAAAAGGAAGTTTTAGTATTTTAGTAGAATTTAAATTGTTGAGAAGGAAAAAACCTCACATGTTCAGTATCTGGGACCCCAGAAATTTAACTAACAAAAAACAGATTAGTGGGAGAAAAAATATAAATTTATTAATATTTTACATGCATGGGCGTTCACAGAAAGAAATGAAACCCAAAGAAACAGCTAGACCTAGGGGCTTATATACAATTTTAACAAAGGAAAGGGGGCTAGGACTTTAAAGAATGATAAATTATGGGAAAGTAATTAGAAAATATATGGGGAAAACTAAAGATAAAGGTTACTAAGGTGTGTTTATGCAGACTCATTCCAGGGCCAGTTCTCTGTCTCTAGTAATAAGAGTTGCCCTTTTCTTCCTGGTCTGGGAAGCGGGGAGCTACTTCACAAGGGAAATTTGTACCTTTCAGGTAGATAAGGAAAGGGAGTAAAGAACTCGCATTTTTTGATTCTCAATTGCCTTTGGCCCAAAATAATCCTTAGGCCTTTATTATAGCCCAGTAAGTTTCATTGCCCACTGCTCAAGAGAAAGCCAATACACAGAGACAGCAGGGGTTATATCAGAGACAGAGTTTAAGACTGCAAGAACCGTGCTAGGAGTTGGAAGGAAATTTTCAAATACATCCATTTTTTCTCAGGAGAAAGAATTCTCAGAGAGAAAAGCTTTTTAAAGATAGTTGAATGGGCAAAGGGCTAGGCATTTGGATCTCCTAATTTAGGTTCTGGGTGGAATCATAGAGATGTAGAAATTGTTTTCTTGTGCTGAGTCAGTTCCTTGATGGGGGGGACATAAAACAAGTAGAGTTAGTTCCTTGAAAAGGCCCACTGGTCTGGTGGGTCAGCCAGTCCATGAGAATACAGGGCCGGGAAGATATTTCAAAAACTAGCCCGAGGTTTCACAAGGGGGATGTTATGTATGGCAGCGATGAAAAAAGCTAAGAATGTTTGTGACCATCAGCTATAGACTCCTTAGTAGCAAGCAATTATAGGACTGTGAACAAGAGAACAATGGCTGGTTATATATTTCCCCTACCACTGTTCCCACCTTCTGGTCCTTTATTAATTTTATAAAGGGCAGTTTCACCTATTTGGGGGTGGCATATTCTAGACCCTTCCAAAATTCTTATTTTTCTTTCATCACATCTTAATGATAGCAACTAAGAATGTCTTCTACATTCACTATATAAAATGATAATTTAACACCCGCAGGGAAAACTTGACTAAGTACTAGGTTTAAAAGATTGTAATTTTCATGAGAAATGGAATGTAGATATGAAATCAATGCTTTCAGAACATTTTCTTCTAAAAATTCACAAAATGTCTGAGAGCGATGGGCTTGAGCCACATCAACACAATGCCAAAACATCTGGAAGGGAAGTGGAAAATGCAAGCAATTGTCCAGATACTTTGTCTACAAAAAATTCAGCCTATTCAGATGTTTGCTTTCCACAGACCAAACATCTAGATGATTGGCAAAATTCCTTCCATTTCTATCTGTGTATAAGGAAACATCCCCCACCTGCTCTGTTTTATCAATAAGCCACAGTGCCCTGGAGTGGGCTTCTAACATGGTAGTCTCTCCTACCCAACTCTTGTTCTTCTTTCTATGTATATCTGTTTGTAAAGTACAAAGGAGTAAAAAAAAAAAAATATATATATATATATATATATAGAGAGAGAGAGAGAGAGAGCAAATTGTCTGTGTCTTCTTATTTTGGAGTAAAGTAACTGCAGAACAATGGCTGAGTGGTTTGTATTTTCCTTGCAGCACCTAGCACACCGGGTGCAGTCAATAAACATTAAGCCATCAAATAAATCAGAATTCCAAACTGAGGTCTGAATTGAAGAATACATTATAGTCAACTGCTTTTGCAGCAGGGTGAATTTCAGAAAAAGGCTCAATTGATTGGCTTTCCTTAAACTTTAATGTGCATACAGATTTCCTGGGGATATTTTTTAAGTGCAGATTCTGATTCAGTAGTTCTGAGCTAGGACCCAAGACACTGCATTCCTGTCGAACTCCAGTTACACTGATGTTATTGGTCCATAGCTGAGAAGTAAGCAGATGGATCTTTGGCAAGGGGAAAAGATGACTAACTCTGCCCCTTCACTAACTCTAAGGCATATTTGTTTTAAGTAATAGTCCAAATATATTTAAATTATCAAAGAAAATTTTTATATAAAATAATTTTTAACCTAAAAAATTGAATAATCCATCAAAAGATTTAAAAACTTTCTATATAGAATCTGTCATCCCAAATTTAAAGGGCTATTTGCTGAGAGGAGGGACAATGATTTACAAAATGCTAATAGGGTCAGAGAGAATAGGAAAAAAGAGCCAAAAAGATAAATCTTAAACCAAATGTGCAAACACAGACCAATAGGTACCTTAGTACAGGTCTTAAAATCATTCCCCCTGCCTCAATAAGTCAGTCTTCTTGATGTATTGAGAAAAAATAAATTATATTAATTAAAAAATTCCAAACACTATAAAATAACTGGATTTCTTTTTTTTTTGAGACGGAGCCTCAAGCTATCCCCCTGGGTAGAGTGCCATGGCATCACAGCTCATAGCAACCTCCAACTCCTGGGCTCAAGCCAGTCTCCTGCCTCCGCCTCCCAAGTAGCTGGGACCACATGCGCCCGCCACAACGCCCGGCCACTTTTTGGTTGCAGCCAT
>CAUYQV010020759.1:0-13386 GCA_963574575.1 Galagoides demidoff | reverse complement strand
CCATGGCATCACAGCTCATAGCAACCTCCAACTCCTGGGCTCAAGCGAGTCTCCTGCCTCCGCCTCCCAAGTAGCTGGGACCACAGGCGCCCGCCACAGCGCCCGGCCATTTTTTGGTTGCAGCCATCATTGTTGTTTGGCAGGTCCGGGCTGGGGATTCGAACCCGCCACCTGAGGTGTACGCGGTTGGCACCTTAGCTGATTGAGCCAAGGCACTGAGCCCTTTTATTTTTTTTTAAACTGACAAATAATTATACATATTTATGGCCTCAAAATGATGTTTCAATATACGCAGAGTATAGTGTCAGGTCAGGGAAATTAACATATCAGTTGTCTTAAACATTTATCATTTCTTTGTGTTGGGAACCGTCAATACCCTCCTTTTAGCTCCGTGAAACTATGTAACACGTTATGGTTAATGGCAGTCATCCTGCCGGCTCTAGAACACTGAGGCTTATTCCTCCTCTCTATCTGGAGGCTTCGGTTTTGAATGAAAGTGTTCAAGTTTCAACTTAGCTTCCACTTAGCCGGTAGTTACTGTCCCCGCAGCCACCAGAGGCAGACAGAAGAACATCAGCAGGGGTTTCACCTGCGGAGGTCCCTTCGGGTAGGGGATTACCAGGGGTCAGACTGGAACAGGGCTTCAGTGACACAACAACAGAGTGAACATTTAGGAGTTTTTGGTACTTGGAGATCCTGGAGGGTGCCCAGCATGCCACACACACTGATCAGGGAAGACAGGCAGGGAGAGGGACAAGGGACCTGGGGGCGATGCCTTTCCTGGGCCTGGAGCATTAGCCCAGCAGTTTTCCCAAGGGGAGCTTCAGTTGATGGATTAAAGCAGGCAGGCACTAGTGCCAGGAGGCCTGGCCGTGACTCAGAGGCAAGTATCTGAATGGTCCGTTTGCAGGAAGCTGTGGCCGGAAAGCAGGGATCCCAGTCTGCCAGGCAGGAAGACGCCCGATATTTGTATCTCTGTCCCGCAGCTGGAGCCTTCTGGGTGGGACATAACAGTGAAGGCTATGTCCATGGTGACCAAGCCCTGCTTCTGGCATGAGAAAATTCAACTGATACTTTTGTTTTGTTTTGCTTTTTTGAGACAGAGTGTCACTTTGTCATCCTTGGTAGGGTGCTATGGTGTCATAGCTCACAGCAACCTCAAACTCCTGGGCTCAAGCTATTCTCTTGCCTTGGCCTCATGAGTAGCTGGGACTCTAGGTACTCAGCACAATACCCAGATATTTTTAAAGATGAGGTCTCTCTCTTGCTCAGGCTGGTCCGGAACTCCTGAGCTCAAGTAAGCCACTCGCCTCAGCCTCCCAGAGTGCTAAGATTACAGGTGTGAGCTTCAACTGATATTTTAAAGTGGATGCCAAATATAAGTGCTCACTACACTCCCCAAGGCCCTCATCCCCTCACGATTATCTCCAGAATCTACCCCTCCTCATCCTGCTGAAGCTGCACTGGCTTAGGACCCATCCCCTGGCACTGTACTCTTTTATCAGCCTCCCACTCACTCGTGGCCTCTAGCCTTGCCTGCACCCATCCTCTACACCAATCCCTTCTTTAAGTGCAAATGAGATCCTGCCACAGCTACTCTTTTTTTTTTTTTTTTTTTTTTTTTTTGTGAAACGGAGCCTCAAGCTGTCACCCTGGGTAGAGTGCGTGGCATCACAGCTCACAGCAACCTCCAACTCCTGGGCTCAAGCAAGTCTCCTGCCTCAGCCTCCCAAGTAGCTGGGACCACAGGTGCCTGCCACAACGCCTGGCTATTTTTTGGTTGCAGCCGTCATTGTTGTTTGGTGGGCCCGGGCTGGGGATTCAAACCCGCCACCTTAGGTGTATGTGGCTGGCACCTTAGCCACTTGAACCACAGGCGCTAAGCTGGCACAGCTACTCTTAGAATTCACTGAGGGTCCCAGGGTTTTTCAAAGTGGGCTCTGAGAAACAAGATCCCACACAGAGCTCTGTGAAAGGGGGGCTTGGAAATCAAAGAAATCCTGGAACTGTGGCCTGCCTATCCTCTTCTTAGAGAGTCACAGTGCAATTAGCAAAGTGAAGGCTCTGAGAAGTCCTGCGAGCAAAGAAACCCACATGACTGGGATTCTCTCAGCATTTCCCATGTTACCGGGTGTTCTGAAGCACATGCTGGGAAACACTGGTCTACGGACACATGGGCAACCTCCTTCCACCCTCCCTCTCCCTCTCCTCTTTACCTGTCCTAAGCCCTGACCCTAGGAACTTTTCCCTAGTTCTTACACAGGTTTTTTTCTCTTTCAACAGCTTTACTGATTTACAAAAACTGCACATATTTATTTTATACAATTTGATGAGTTTGGACATATGCATACATCCATGTAGCCATCATTACCATCAATGTAATAAACATCCATCCCCCCAAAAGTTTCCTTGCACCCCTCTGCCTTTTTGTTTATGTGGTAAGAACAATTAACCTGAGATCTACCCTCAGATTTTTTTTTGAAGTGTAGAAAACGGTATTGATAACTATAAATATTATATTATACAATGGATCTCTAACACTTATTCATCATCTTTTTTTTTTTTTTGAGGCAGAGCCTCCAGCTGTCCCCCTGGGTAGAGTGCTGTGGCATCACAGCTCACAGCAACCTCCAACTCCTGGGCTCAGCCTCCCAAGTAGCTGGGACCACAGGTGCCCGCCACAGCGCCCGGCTTTTTTTTTTTGTTTGCAGCCATCATTGTTGTTTGGCAGGCCCGGGCTGGATTAGAACCCGCCACCTTGGGTGTATGTGGCTGGCGCCTTAGCCACTTGAGCCACAGGTGCTGAGCCTCATCATCTTATATAACTGAAAGTTTATACTAATTGAACAATAACTCCCTATTTCCCTCTTTCCCCATTTGCTGGCAATGACTGTTCTACTCTCCACTTCTATGGTGCTGGACTGTTCTAACTCACATAAGTAGAATCATGCAGTATTTGCCTGGACATACCTCATTCTTTCCAATACTTATGTTTTTGCTGATCCAGTTTTCTCTTCCCTTCCTTAGCTAGAAGACTCAAAGGCTGAGGATAACTCACAAACCGAGGTTTGGAATTATCCAAGGCTCATTCATTTACAGGTAGTGGTTCCTGTTAGCTATTTGCTGGGATATCAAAGGGGCTGTCAGCATTTCCATGTGGCTGCTTGAGCTTCCTCACAGCGTGGTGGAAGCTGGAAGCAAGCGGCCAGTTTCTGAAGGCCTTGACCTAGAAACTGGCAGAACATTACTTGTGCCATTTTCTGTTGGCCAACCAGACGCAACCCAGGTTCAAGAGGAGAGGGACAGAGATCCCATTTCTCAGTGGGACGAATGTCAGGGAATTCGAGGCTATGTTTTAACACCTCTCTAGATGTTAGGCTAAGTCAAATAAGCCAGTTGCATATACACACACACCCCAAATATTGTATGATTCCCCTTCTAGGAGGTATCTAAAGAAGTCAGATTCACAGAAATGGAAATAGAATAGTAGGAGCTGGGGGAAGGGGCATTGGGAGTTGTAACTTCATGGGTATAGAGTTTCAGTTTGCCAGATGAAAAAGTTCTGGAGATCTGTTGAACAATGTGAATAGACTCACCACTACTGAACTGTACATTTAAGATGGCTTAGAGGGTATATTTTATGTTACTTGATTTTTACCAACACTTAAAAAAATTGAATGATAATTTTTAAAACCTAAATTTTATTGATTTATTTATTTATTTATTTATTTATTTATTTTGCAGTTTTTGGCTGGGGCTGGGTTTGAACCTGCCGCCTCCGGCATATGGGGCTGGTGCCCTACTCCTTTGAGCCACAGGCGCTGCTCTAAAACCTAAATTTTAAACAAATGGACAAAGGACTTAAACAGACACTCACCTAAAAAAGATACATAGATAGCAAATAAGCACATGATTAAAGTGTTCACTATCAGTAGCTATTAGGGAAATGCAACTGTTTTTGTTATTTTGAGACAGAGTATCACTCTGTTGTCCAGGCTAGAGTGACAGGGCATCAGCCTCAAACTCCTGGGTTCAAGCGACTCTCCTGCCTCAACCTTCTGAGTTGCTGGAACTATAGGCGCCTGCCACAATGACCAACTAGTTTTTCTATTTTTGGTAGAGGCGGGGTCTTACTCTTGCTCATGGTGGTCTCAAACTCCTGAGCTCAAGCTCCCAGAGTGCTAGGATTCCAAGTCCACACTGGCCAGGAAATGCAAATGAAATCTACTTCACGCCTATTAGAACGGCTAACATACGCACACCAAGCATTGCTGGAGACACGTGGCCATAGAACTCTCCAACACTGGGATGCAAAATGTTACAGCCACTCTGGAAAACAATTTGGCAGTTTCTTATAAAATTAAATTTACGATACAACCTGCAATCCCACTTCTAAGTATTTACCCTAGAGAAATGAAAATTTCATACCAAAATCTATACACTTATGTTTATAACAACTCTACTCATAATTGCTAAAAACTGGAAATAGCCCAGATGTCCTTCGATGGCTGAATGGATAACAAACCTTGGTAGACCCACATCATAGGGTACTACTCGGCAACAGAAAGGAATGAACTATTGGTAGAAGCAACAATTTGATGGACCTCAGGAACATCCAGCTGAATGACAGAAGTCACACTCGAAGGGTTACGTACGATATGACACTTGGGGAAAGGCAAAATTCTAAGGATGGTGAACAGATCAGTGGTTGTTGGAGAGTAGGGTAGGATCTTTTAGTGATCAAACTGTTCTATACCCTGATTGATGTGGGGACCGCACGTGTTAACACTCATAATAAAACTCCAATCAATCAATAAAATGAATAAACAGGAAAAAAACCCCAGCAAACCCAGAACCTTCTTAGGAGTTCTCTTACGAACAAGAGGACTGAATGACTGTGTCGTTGTGGAAATGAGTCGCCTTGGTCCTTCTGGTGTCTGGTGAGGTTGGCTGGATGCCCTGATTTTAGCCCAGGGAAACCTGTTTTGGATGTCTGTCCTACAGAACTGTATGATAACAAGTTTGGGTTATTTTAAGCCACTCAATTTGTGGTGGATTGTTATGGCAACAACAGGAAACAAATATAGTAGTTAACCACCAAGGAAGCAAGAGGGGATTCTGGAAGGAATTTAGAAATAAAGTAAGGAGCAGCTTCTACCTCTTAGGGGTAGAATCCAAGGAAATATATTTTCCTATGCCTCTTTAAATTTTTCTCTTTGCCTTTGGTTTTTGGCTACCTTACTTGCATGTGCCCTAACGCGATTTGTTTGTGTATGTTTAGTTTGGGGTTTGCCAAGCTTATTGAATCTGGTGTGCTGTCTTTCCTCATATTTGGAGAATATTTGGCCTTTCTCTTTTATATCATTCCTCCCCAATTTTCTCTTTCTCAAACCATATTTATGTTATGTGAGCTCTTATTTATGTCTTACATTCTTTTATGGTTCATTTAAAATTTTTTCCCTATGCTTTAGTTTGGATAGCCTCAATTACATCCCTCTTCCAGCTTGTTAGTCCTGACTCCACTGTTTCTAATCTTCTGTTAAACCCATCTACTGAGTGCTTATTTTCAGTGTGTGATTTTTTAGTTTTAGAATATTCTCTTTTTTTTTTTCTTTTTTGCAGTTTTTGGCCAGAGCTGGGTTTGAACCCGCCACCTCTGGTATATGGGGCCGGTGACCTACTCCTTGAGCCACAGGCACCACCCTTTGGAATATTCATTTGATTCTTTCTTTGAAAAAATAATTCCAGCCTGGGTGCGTTGGCTCGCGCCTATAATCCTAGCACTCGGGGAGGCTGTAGCAGGAGGCTTGCTTGAGGTCAAGCGTTTGAGACCAGCTTGAGCAAGAGCAAGACCCAGTCTCTACTAAAAATAAATAAATAAATAAATCAAAATGAGCCAGGTATTGTGGTGGATGCTTGTAGTCCCAGCTACTTAGGAGGCTAAGGCGGGAGGATTGCTGGAACCCAGGAGTTTGAGGTTGCTGTGAGTTATGATGATGCCAACCACTGCATTCTAGCCTGGGCAACCGAGTGAGACTCTGTCTCAAAGAAAAAAAGAATTCCAATTGTCTCTTAGACAGAAATGAAGCTTTAGAAAGGTGGGGGTTGGGAGGCTGGTGCTCATGGTTGGTTCCACGGAAAGGAAACGAAAGGGGTGCAGGCATATCCTCTTCATTATCAGTGGAGTACATCTTCTGGGACTTAGTAGCTCAAAAGAAAAGTCCTCTGATCTCTTGCTTGGAGTGGGGTGCAGTGAGTGGCTTCTCTGGCTATTGGCATTCTGGGAGCAGGCCAGGCCAGGGGAAAAGGCCGCAGTCCCATCATTCAGAATGCACATCCCTGAACCTCCGATTGCAGTCCTGTTCTCTGATGTGCCTGGTCTTTGCAAATCTGGGGCCTTTCTTGTTCATTTCCTCCAAGGAGCTGCTGCCCTTATACCTATGGGAATAGCCATCCAGCTGCACGAGATGGAGAGAAGATTTGGGAGACAGGCGATCTGCGTTCAGACTTCCAACCGCTCTGGGTCCCTCCAGGATGTGGACTCTCGGGGCTGCTTCAGGACTGAGGGGACTCTGGGGCCATGGCCTCTCAGTTCTGTGGTACTTCTCTGTTAGCAAGCCATCTTCCAAAGGTTTGCTGAAATCTTTTTGCTGATGCCTGCCCCTCCCCCAGCTTCATTTTCATCACAGTTTGATTTTTACCTTCTTTATCCCCTCACTGTCTGGTGAGTGGGGTCTAAGGAGGGAAAGGAGAGAAATTCCCTTTGCCAGCGCATCACCCTTACGTGGCTCACAGAGTGCGGGAAAGGATTATCTCCACCTCCTGTCACCCCGCAACCTTCCAGCTGGGCTCCTGCCCATTCCCCAAACTTTCCTCATCAGGTCTCTAGCAGCCAAACTCAATAGGCTGTACTTTCCCCCCATGTTATTTGATTTCTTCCTTTTTTTTTAGACAGTCTCACTGTGTTGCCCAACCTAGGGTGCCATGGTGTCAGGCTATTTCACAGCAACCTTAGACTCCTGGGTTCAAGTGATCCTCCTGCCTCAGCCTCCTAAGTAGCTGGGAGTACAGGTGCCTACCACAATGCCTGGCTATTTTCTTCTATTTTTAGTAGAAATGGGGTCTCACTCTTGCTTAGTCTCCAACTCCTGAGCTCAAGCGATCCTCCTAGCTTGGCCTCCCAGAGTGCTGGGATGTACAGGCGTGTGCCGCCTGTCTGGCCTTAGTCCATGTCCTACATTCCATGTGGTTGAACTCATTCTCCTTCCAACACTCTCCTTTTAGCTTCCAGGGGAGAAATGTGGCCCAAAGACCCTTCCTGCATTTCTCCCACATCTCTGGCCTCTGACTCCAGTCTGATTTGCTGGCCTCTCTTCCTTCTGCCTTCTGGAAACCATGACTATTCCCAAGATTTCTTGGTCCCCTTCCCTCGCCTCCCAGCCTACACCCTCTCCCTGAGTGTGTCCCACGGTTTCCATTTCACTCCCAAGGCTGATCTCTTCCAAACATTGACCCTAGTGCAGGCCTCTTGTCTGAAGTCCAGACCCACATTTCCCTCCAGCTGTTCCTGGAAAATCTTTTCTTGAACAGGCTCAGGCTGCTCAGAGGCCACATGCTGGGCTTCTCCCTCCCCCACCTACTTCTCCTTACCCCTAGCTGAGAAATGGTCACCACCACCTGTCTAGGGGCCCAGAAACTTGGATGTCATCCTTGACTGCCCCATTTTCTAAATTTCCACACCCAATTAGTCACCATGGCCCACTGCCTTGACCTCCTTAACAACCTGACCTGTCTACCCACAGCTGCTCTCAGCCCACCTCAGCCCCCCTGCTGCCTCAGCCCTGCTGCAGCCCTTCTCCTGTCTGGATGCAAATCTCACCAAGTCACCTCCTGCCTAAAAAGCCTCTGATGACTCACTGCTACCTAGGAACTGAATCCAAATTGTCCCCAAGGCTGGATTCACCAGATTTAGCATATAAAAATAGAAGCTGTCCAGTTCCATTTGAATTTTAGATGAACAGTGAACATATTGTGTCAGTTCGAGTATTGCCCCATGCAGGGTTTGGCACCAGGGTCTTCCATGCCCTGGGCTCTTTCCATGTCCCCAGCCTCATTTCTTGCTATACTGCATTTCACATTTGAAACTCAGGACAGACTGGACTTCTTGAAACTCCGCCAAGTGGGTCGACATTTCCCCATCTCTATGCCCTTTGTGGTTTTTTTGTTGTTGTTGCAGCCATCATTGTTGTTTGGCGGACCTGGGCTGGATTCGAACCTACTAGCTCATGTGTATGTGGCTGGCACCTTAGCCGCTTGAGCCACAGATGCCGAGCCTCTATGCCCTTTGGACTTGGTGTTCCCTGCACCAATAGGCCATTCTCCCTTCTGGCCCTGGTCCATTCCTGCTTGTCTCTTGGGTATTAGAACACTGGGACCCCTCTTCTGAGAAGCCCCTCTGCTGCCTCATAATAGGCAGGTTCCTTTCCTGGGTCACCAGAGGCCCCACTGTGCCTGACGGCAGCACTCCCCCCTCTGGATTGTCACTCGGGCTTGGGTTTACTCATTGTCTGTCTCTCTCTCTCTAGCAGGGGAGGAATCACCAGCAACTCTGTGACTTTCCCAGCCCACATCTGGCCCAGCCCACATGGCCCGTCCTATCTGTCCAGCTGAGTGCTCCCCAGGGCTCTGAGCCTTGGCTGAGGCCCCAGCTTTCTTCTAGTTCTCCTGGCTTGGGTCCCGGCCTGACAGTTCACATTCCCCCCTTGCCTGGGTTCCCATGAAAAGTGGCCTCCACTCCCAGCCCCCTGCCCAGATTATGAAATGCTGAGACAATGGGGGCTCCAAGCCAAATTTCCAACAGGCCTGCTGTTAAATTACCCACAGCATCTGCACATCCATGTGGGGACAGATGCCAGTGGCAGCTGAGGCCACAGAGAACATGGCTTTGTCACACTGGTCAGTTGGCTTTGGTGGCGGTAGGCAGGGGAGCTCTAACCTAAAGTTAAGGCACTCGAGTCTGAGTCCCAGCCTGAGCCTCCCAGAATTACAGGTTCGAGCCACCATGCCTGGGATAATCAGGCTGTTTTAAATGTTTGTTACAGTTCTGGGTGCTGCAGGCTTCAAATAAATTGTAGTTCCTTGTTGTTTTGTTTTCCTATTATCTTCATTTTTCCTAAGAATTCTTCCTTAAATAGCATATTTTACTCGTAGCTCTCTGGATTGTAATCCACAGTTGTTATACCTGTTGGTAGGGTACTAAGGTGTTGGAAAGGAGAAGCATTCTGTAAGAGTTGTAATGAAATCCCACTTGTTTTTGTTTTTAGGAGGCCTGAGGCCCTGAGCTTGGGACCTTCACAAGAATTTCTTAGCTTTTAAACTCATCCTCTGCTTTTGTGAGATGGGAGGCTTAAAGGAAGCTGGCATTATCTTACTGCCCTTTCTGGAAGAGTACGGTAATCTTGAGGGCAAGGCTTTGTTAAAGACAAAGTTCTTGAGGGGAAACAAGAGGCTATTTTTCTGCCTTCTTCAGGGTGAGGGCTCGGTAGGCTCTTAGAGACAAAAACCTTCTAAAATGTGTTCCTCTCCCCCAAGCCAGGTCCCTCTGGAGTTTTAAACTCTCAATGGAGTCCCCAGCCAGCCTCCCCACAAATACTATTTCGAGTGTTCCTACTGCTTCCTGACTCTGGCCTTTTCTGTTTTTCCAGGAGGCTAATCTTGGTTGTGGTTCTGCCTTGTCAGGGCGGTGCCCTGCCCTGTACCTTCAGTTCTCTGCTGGACCTAGAACACATCATTGATTTTTAGTTTGTTCAGATCTTTCTTATTGTGAGGATGGAAGCAGGATGACTTCCAAGCTTTTTAAAAGCTAGAACTGGAAGTGTGTGCAGATAATTTTCTTTAATTAATTCATTTAGTTATTTTATTTTTTGAGACAGAGTCTCACTATGTCACCCTCGATAGAGTGTGGTGGCATCATAGCTCACAGCAACCTCAAACTCATGGGATTAGGCAATTAACCTAAAGTTGAGCCCACAGGTATCTTTCTCATCGGTCAGTTTGAATCAAGCTGGAGAAGCTGGCTCCGGCTTTTACAGAACCACAGGCTTTCACAGAAGTAGAAGCAAGTGTCAGCTTCTTAGTCTTATACTAAGAGCTCCATTACCTTAGTTCCTATTACCAGATACATTACGGCTGGCTTTAAATAAAAAATTACAAGGTGTGGTGGCTTGCGCCTATAATCCTGGCCCTCTGGGAGGCCGAGGCCAATGGATTGCTTAAGCTCAGGAGTTCAAGACCAGACTGAGACCCCATCTCTACTAAAAACAGAAAAACTAGCCTGGCACCATGGCAGGTGAGACTCTATCTCAAAAAAAAAAAAAAAATCATATGACATGCTAAAAAGCCAGAGAAAAATAGTGTCAGGTAAGAAAACAAGCATCAGAACCAGACTCACATAATACGAATTTAGGGATTATCAGTAAAGTATTTAAAATACCTATAAATGATAAATGATATTTTGACACAGACTCTCTTCTTTGACCAAACTTTTAAGATTTTAGTCATGCTCTTCTGAGTTCTTTGCTTGAGTAGGCCTGAGCTGGGGCTTCCCTCCTTGCTCTTTTTTTGAGGCAGAATCTTACTCTGTTACCCTAGGTAGAGTGCTGCAGCATAATAGCTCACAGCAACCTCAAACTCTTAGGTGTAAGCAAGTCTCTTGCCTCAGCCTCCCAGGCAGGTATCACTGTAGGTGCTGCAGGAAGACGAGGCCCAATGAAGGGAAAGAGGACCCAAACACTGCGTTTAAAAGAGGAAGAGCTGGCTCGGCGCCTGTGGCTCAATCGGCTAGGGTACCAGCCACGTACACCTAAGTTGGTGGGTTCGAATCCCCAGCCCGGGCCCACCAAACAACAATGACGGCTGCAACAAAAAAAAAGTGGCCGGGTGTTGTGGGGGGCACCTGTGGTCCCAGCTGCTTGGGAGGCGGAGGCAGGAGACTCTCTTGAGCCCAGGAGTTGAAGGTTGCTGTGAGCTGTGATGCCATAGCACTCTACCCAGGGGGATAACTTGAGGCTCCGTCTCAAAAAATAAAATAAAATAAATAAAAGAGGAAGAGCTTTATTTCAGCCAGCAGAGAGATGGCACAGAATTAAAAATGGCTGCACTCCAGACTGGATCAGTCTTCTCCTTCTTATTCCCAGACAAAAAGTTCCAGCCCACAGCTATCTTTCTTATCGGTCAATTTGAATCAAGCTGGAGAAGCTGCTTCTGGCTTTTATAGAATTGAGGCTTTCACAGAAGTGGAAGTAAGCGTCAGCCTCCAGGTCCCAGGAAGTCAAGTTTCTACAAATTCCTAAGAGCTGAGTCCCCATGAGGAGGACCTCACAGGTGTATCCTCGGGGTCTCGTTGAGAAGACCTCTGATGTCTTTGACCTTATTTTTCCAGATATCCTCTCTCATAGGCACCCACTATTGTGCCCAGGTAGTTTTTCTATTTTTAGTAGACAAGGTCTTGCTCTTGCTCAGGCTGGTGTTGAACCTCTAAGCTCAGGTACTCTACGCACCTTGGCCTGCCAGAGTGCTAGGACTACCGGCTCAAGCCACTGCACCCAGCCCCTTCCTTGTTCTTGTATTAATAGAATCCAATCTAAGCAAGAATTCTTTCAAGTCAGTTTATTGAAAATCTCCCACCCTTGGATCTGACCATCCTCCATATCTTAGCAAGCATCCTATCAAGCAGGTTTAGCCGGAAACACCTTACCCTTAAGGTTTGCACTTAATAATTTTCCATCCACTGACAGCTCCCCGCTCATTGGTTTATAAATCCCCACCTGTCCTTGTTAGAGTTGGAGCCAGTCCAGTCTCTGTCCCCTTGGCAAGAGTCTGTTATAGTAGTCCCTATTCCTATTTCCATACCCTCTTCCCGTCCCAAACAAAGTCTGCCCTATCTATCATCTTTAACGAGAGTGTGGGTACGTGTGGGTACGTTTCTTCTTTAACAAAGTAAAGTGTTGTAATGGAAAGAAAGTGTAGACAGCATGTAAGGACAGATGGGTAGTGTAAACAGAGGGAGGGAAACTGAGAAGGAATCACAAAGAAATGCTGGAAATAAAAACAATGTAACAAAAAATAAAGAATGCCTTCAATGGGCTTAGCAGTAGATTGGACACAGCTGAGGCAAAAATTAGTGAGTGAAGATATGTCAAATAGAAACATCCCCAACTGAAATGCAAGTAGATTAAAAAACATGAAAAAAAAAGGATCCAAATACACAAAACTGTGGAACAGCTGTAAAAGGTACAATGTATGCGTAATGAAAATACTAGAAGGAGGAAAAAAAGAGAGAAAGAAGAAACAGAGTAATAATGGATGAGAATTCCCCCCAAATTAAGGACAGACACCAACACTACAGATCCAAGAAGTTTAGACAACAAGCAGGACAAATAGCGAAAAAAATCTACATCTCTGAATATCATACTCAAGCTGCAGAGAATCAAAGACAGTGAGAAAATCTTGAAAAAAGCCAGAAATGAAAAATGCCTGGACCCATAGAGGAATAAGAATGACATCAGACTCCATGTCAAAGGCCATTTAAGCAGGTAGAGAGTAGAATGAAATAGTTAAAGTGTTGAAACAAAAATCCATCAGCTTAGAATTCTGCATCTAGTGATAGCATCCTTCAAAAGTGAAGGAAAAAATAAGGATTCTCTCCAAGACTTACAGAAACAGAAGGAATCTGTTGGCAGCAGACTTGCCTTGTAAGAAATGTTAAAAAAAAGTTCTCAGAGAAGGAAAATGATCCAGGTTAGAAGCTCAAATCTACGTAAAGAAAGGAAGAGCATCAGAGAAGGAACGAGTGAAGGTAAAACAAAATCCTTTCTTTTTCTTTTTCTTAACTCTTAATTGATCTAATAAGTAGTCATTTATTTGAGGTAATAATAGCAACAATGTATTGGATGATTATAGCCTGGGGATAGTTAAAATAAAGGACAACAAAGTCATAAGATGCAGGAGAAAGGAACTGGGTGTCCTCTGTCGTAAGGTAACCTGCACCACCCGTGACATGGTATAGTGTATATTAATTGTAAATCTACATTGCAAACTCTAAGACAACCACTAAAATGTTTTTTAAAGAGAAACACAGTTGATATTCTAATACAGGAGAAAAATTTGAATTATAAGGACCAAGGTGGCAAGTTCCCCTTGGCCCTCTGAAGGCTTACTGAAAAATCAACTTGAAAAGACAAGTTAGGCTCGGCGCCTGTGGCTCAATCGGCTAAGGCGCCAGCCACGTACACCTAAGGTGGCGGGTTCGAATCCCCAGCCCAGGCCCACCAAACAACAATGATGGCTGCAACCAAAAAATGGCCAGGCGTTGTGGCGGGCGCCTGT